>BPLQ01003871.1:0-25044 GCA_021605075.1 Caerostris darwini | reverse complement strand
GATCTGTAGAAACATATTTACCAAAATCTATAAAATCTCAGATGTTTCGAGGGGGAAAAAAGGATGGAATATATAAAAATACTTCTGTTTAACTTCTTTCTTCGTAGAGGAATCTTTTGGAGGATATCGATGATAAAAGGAGTACTTCTTTAATGTTCTCATTCAAAAGTATGTCTTGGATTTATCCTAAGAACAATGAGTTATAGACTTTTCAAAAATTTTTCATTTGTAAATCTTAGAACTTTTTATAATTAAAGTGAATGTTACTTCGCTTTGCGTTGATATTGTAAATACAGCTAAAGTTAAAACTGTAGTCAGACAACTTTTTTTATAAAAATTATAAATAAATAATTTTTTTGGATAATAAGTGTTTTAAACAAGTATATAATATCCTTCATTATTCTATGTATTCTAAATGTAGATTTTACATAAGAAAAACAGTTATTTATTCAGAAGACACCGTTCATAGAAAAGTCTTAACAAATCTAAAAAATGTGTTTAATGTATACTTGATATGGTGAATTATGTTTAAAAAATTAATAAGATTCCTAATGTTTTCTGTCTATAGACATTTATTTATTGCAGAAAATAGTCTGGTAATTTGATACATTGTGTATTTCCATGCAGAAGAATTTTTTCATTGCCAATGTTGAGTAATTGTTCGGAGAAAGACAGTGCCAACGGATAGTTTTCATGATTTTTTTTTACGTATACTAGTATTCAAAAATCAGAGAATATGCATATTTTATCGAATTTAATGAATAAAACTGAACGAACTGCTTCGATACACAAGATTTGCATTTGTGTTTCGAAGCAGTTCGTTCAGTTTTAAGTGTACTTGTGTACAAGGGAACGTGTACTTGTATGTGGGTGGTGTCAGTAGAGGAAGCGATGTAAAGCATGCGTGGCAAAACAGGGATGCTACAGCTTCCTCACTCTCTTGTGCTTTTATACAGCCACAAGAAGGCGGTTTCAAGGGTTGCTATTTCCAGAACGCTTCATTGGAGAAGGCTGTTTGCTTGACACTCACGTCTGCGAACAGGACAATTTATTCCGCCTGGTGCAGTAATCATAGAGATAGCAGCACAGATCAATAGGCGAACGTTCTCTTCACTGATGAGTCCCGGTTTTTCACAACCAATGATTCTCGACGACCTTTTATATGGAGCGAAGAAGAGACCCGCTGCCTGCCTTCCAATGTCCGAGAAGTCGACCATTATAGCACCGGAGATTTGATGGTCTAGGCCAGGGGTCGGCAACCTGCGGCTCGCGAGCCACATGTGGCTCTTTGGATGTGAAGCTGCGGCTCTTTAGTTCCATACGCAAATATTATTGATTTTATCAAAAAAAAAAAAAACATTTAAAAATCGTTTAAACATGCATGTACGTAATGCAACAAAAGTGGACAGCTTTAAAAGAAATGCCGCGAGTTGAGGCACTTATATTCGACGCATGGAATAGTCTTCCAGGTTGCTACAGTGAGGTGAAGAAGTTGGCATTTGGAGTGCTGACTATCTTCGGATCGACATATTCGTGCGAGCAAGCGTTCTCTTGCATGAATATAATTAAAAGTAAAGTAAGAAGCCAACTAACAAATGAAAATTTAGAGTCGTGTTTGAAACTGAAAACAACAAGTTATGAGCCAAACTTTCTAAAACCATGCAAAGCCAACGCTCCCATTGAATTTGTTTGCTCAATTGTTTGTTATTGAAGTACAAGTTAGTGTTGTAAGTAAATGTTTAATTGTTTTAATTTTTTACTTAAATAATAAGTAATTATCTAATAATGCCATATATATATTATCTAATTTGTTGTGAAAAACACTACTAATATATGAATAATAGATTAGGTTTTTTTAATCGAAAAACTTTATTTATGCGAGTACTATTTATTGTTGTCAAGAAAAAATTTTGTGGCTCTTTAAAAACTTTGAAATTTTGTAAATTGTAATTTTTGACTCTTCCGCCTCAAAAGGTTGCCGACCCCTGGTCTAGGCAATCATCAACAGGTAATAATACTTAAAATATATTGTTTAGCGAAGTTATTTGTGTTATAGGTAAAATATGAGACTATTTAAAAAATTATATATTTTTGCAAAGGTTGAAAATAATAATGTTTTCTTCAAGTTTAAGTTTTCTATTTTTCAGTCTTTTGAAGTGCAGGATACCTACCTCGCGTTTGATAGAAACGGGAGAGATCTAAACTTGCACTCTTAAAGTGAACCGACGCATCAGAAAAACACGTTGGATGTGTTTTTTAGATCTACAGAAATAGATGAAGGCAACACATTGTGCTTCTCGAAGGACTTGATTTAATGGAAAGCATTTTTTTTTTTAATTTTTTTTTTTTTTTTTTTTTTTTTTTTTTTTTTTTGTTTAATGCATTCTTTGTTGAAAGAAATCTTCAGCTAATTTGGTATAATTCTCATTGTATAAATATTTCTATAATTCAAATTTTTGCATATTTGCCATGGATTTTAGAAAGTTATTTTGTTAAAGGAAACAATAATGATTTAAATGTTAAATTCAATACTTTTAGTTCGCTTAGTGATGTCAAAAACTGACTGAAATTTTTATTTCGGATTACTATTGTAAGTTCACAAAAGAAAATTAGGTCTTTATTCTGCAAAAGGGATTTATAGAGTTGATTAAAAAGAATCTTTAAATTCTAACTCTATTAGGTGTAGTGATTAGTTTTGCTCAGTAGCGTATATTTCGTCGAATAACTTTCAGATATACAATAAAAGTTTTGTAAATTTTGTCAATATTTTTAAAACAATTCAATTTATAAAACTTACAAATAGTGTATAATTATGCGCGGATGTTATTCTATAACGAAAAGTAATTCTTGCATTCTTTTGATTATATTTGTCTTATACATTTTGTAAATTAAGTTTAAAAGGGAAAACCTTTTTTCATTATGTATTTTGTTCATATACCCTAAAGTTCATTTTTAACATCAGATTTCCCAAATACTTAACAAGTAGCTTCACATAGGTTACTTATTGTAATATTTGGGATATAAATTCTGTCATATGATCAGTGGACTCTTTATCATCATAAAAGATGTCCTGCAAACATATGATACAAACTATACTAGAATTACTGTATCTTGTCATTATACGTAAGTGCAGGTGTATTTTATAAAGGGTTTCGCTTGCTTATCAATTTATTCCATCTTAGTTTGTTTTGTGATCCGCATCAATCATTTTAATCGGGGCGCAACTCGAAACGAATGTTCTCTCGCATCAGGTGATTCGCCATATACCGATAGTAGTTTCATCTTAGTTTGGTTTTGTCTTCCACATCAAACATATTAATCGGGGCGCAACTCGAAACGAATGATCTCTCGCATCAGGTGATTCGCCATATACCGATAGTAGTTTCATCTTGGTTTGGTTTTGTGTTCCACATCAAACATTTTAATCGGGGCGCAACTCGAAACGAATATTCTCTCGTATAAGGTGATTCGCTGTATACTGATAGTCGTCCCATCTTGGTTTGGTTTTGTGTTCCGCATAAACATTTTAGGTTTAACCAAACCACAGTGGAAATCACAGTAAGAAATAATTGAGCATGCTTTTCGGGTTCAAACTTTAATGGGCAGGAACATACGAACTCTGGATTTATTGTTCAAATTTGGACACGGTTAAACGCATTTATCGCTGCTACAAAAATAATAATAATAAACTTTAAATGAATTATTCAATTTATGTTCATTACATAAATAGTAACAGATTGTGTATGAAATTTTGGATTATTTTAATTATTTATCTTAATCTGAACAATAATCATGAATTTTAGTAAGTTATATATGGAATACAGAAAAATCAATAATATTATTTACTTCTTTTAATCTTTTTAATTATATGTATTAATGTGTTTTTTTATATGTACTACTGTGCCGAAAAAGTAGGAACAGGTTTTTTTTTTCAAAAACTCTTTATTTATTCTTCCAAATTTATTTCATCGCCTTCAAAGTAATTCCCTCCGGTCACAATGCACTTATACCAACTTTTCTTTCCAATCCTCAATGCATCCTAAAAAGCCATCGCCAGGGATGGCCTTCAAAGCGAACGGCGATTCATGTTGAATCTCTTCAATCGATTCAAAACGGTGTCCCCGGGGTGGTCTTTTGTGTGTAGGGAATAGCCAGAAGTCGCATGGTGTGAATACGGCGATTGTGGAACGATATGGGTTTCATTTTTCTGTAAAATTTTCAAAAAGTCACGGAGAATCAATGCATTGTGAGCTAGCGCATTCAGTGTTTTCGGTACCTATTGAGGTTTGAGGCCCAAAATGGAATTGACCGATCCTTTTGGAATTCTAACATCATCAGAAAGGTCTCTTAATTGTAAAACGACGGTTTGCAAGCACCAAATCTTTAATTTTTTGGACGTGAGCTTCGTCAGTTGAAGTTGATGATCGATCAGAGCCTTCTTTGAACTGTTTATATCACTTCTACTTTATTATATTTAAATTACTCAGTGATGCGTTGAGATTAATTGAAATTTTCATTTTTGATTAATATTATATATTGTTTCATTCATAAGCAAAAGTTTATTCACTGTATAAAACATATAATTTGTAGATAATACTAGAAATTAAATTTCCAGAAAGTAGTGTAATTGTTATGGAATTTGTATCATATATTGCTAAAGCAAATAATGATTATTTATATATTGGATAAATTTAATATATTTAAATTTCTTAGTGATGCCGCGAGATTAACTGAAATTTTCCTTTAGGATCACTGTTGTATGTCCAAATAATAAAAGGAGTTATATATTTTTCAGAAAGTTTTATACAAATGTTTAAAAACATCTTAAAAAAGTGTTTAAATTATTTGGTATGGTAATACTGTTTAACATAGTAATAAGATTACTAAGTCTATTTTATCCTTTCATGCCTCACTGAGATTTTGCATTTATTTTAAACGTGATATTTCTTTATATTTTCAGGATACTGTTTAGATGTTTTTATTAGATTGATGTAAAGTGTCTTCGGTGTTAAAACTCATCTGGAATGAATAACTGGTTTTCTTGTAGAATATTCCTCTATAGATGCAAAACCAAAATTTTAAATATTTTTTCATTCATAACCATTATTTAAAATGAAAGAACATTGATATGTATATAGATATACAGTCGCATGATATGTATATTACGCATTTTTTGGAAATTTTTTAATTTTGTGATCGTAATAACTGCTTTTGTAAAAATTTTAAGGCAATTTTAAAAAAAAAGCACAAGTGAAGAATTGCTCTTAAACGGAACTTGTGAGTTCTCATTCAACTTCTCTTTCTGTTCGAGAAATTTATTAAAACTTCACTTTCATATAAAATGAATCCAGGCAAATGAAATCAAAAGTATAAGGCAGTAAGGATTCGAACCTGAAGCATGTGGTACAAAAGGTCAGAGTGCTTGCCAATTGGCCATCAGGACGCATCCTTTACTGGAGACGAATAGGATCTGATCTAACAATGTCAGTTTCCATTGGACACTAGCACCTACGAATGTAAATGATATTCTTGTGCAGTATTTTAATTGGCCGGTTCTAGCGAAACTACAAAGCGAAGGTGGTCAAGAGCGAAAATCTTTTAAGACAGCTGTAACCATCGATGGAGGACGAAAAGCAGACAGAGACAGAGGGTGTGCTTTCAACGAGAGGGGAGAGGGTGTGCTTTCAACGAAAGGGGGCGCTGGCAGTTCAGTGCAGTACATACAGTACTACTGAGGTACTGTGTTTTAATTGGCCGGTTCTAGTGACACTTCAAAGCGAATTTGGTCAAGAGCAAAAGTTTTTTTAAGACAACTGTGATAAAACATGGAAGAGGAAAAGCAGAGAGTGAGCTGTCGATGAAAGGGAGCCCTTGCAGTTCCGAAAGAAAGAACAAAAGATTTCATGACAACATTGGTAAAGCGGACACTCAAGGAAGATCCCCATTTTCGGTTGGCCCATGCTCCCATGTCCTGAGATGGTGTTGATAAGATTCAATCATCATGGCACCCAGATTCCCTTGCACCCAATGACTGCACTATCATCTGCATATGTAAGTAACCTATTTTTCACATGAATTTTATTTTAAAGTACCACTTGGTCAGCAGTTGTGGCAAATTCGCCGGGAAATATTTAGTTAGATAACCATTGAGCAGCATTATTCTGAGACGTCAATCTTTTTTCTTTTTAGGGCAGTATTTTGTAAAAATTTTCAGATATTTGTTTAATTCTTTGGAGATGTCACTTGCTCTAACATAATGTTAATTTTATGACGTTTTTAAGTGTTTTAAATTCTAAATATTAATGAAAATATATTATTTATTTTTAAAATCAGGAAATTGGCTTTTGATTAACTTCATGTGCATGTGTTTCCTTCTCCAACGTTTTTAAACCACTGAAAGCATTCGACCTTGTAGAATTATAATTGGTACGGGTTATTTCGTATTTTGAGGTACATTAATGAATGGGTTATTGTGGTATCTTTAGTGTTTGGGGGAGACTGTTAAGAGAGTTCTTTTTAGACATGAGTTATTGATACTAGGGTTTACAGCTTAAAGTCCTAAAACTACACCACAGGAGGATCTACAGAAAGGTGAAACGATGAGTTACAACTGCTGCTTTCGGAATATATCGGTAAGAATTGACATTGATGGAATTTTAAATCTGTAATGTAAATGTGTTGCCTATTAATTATATTTCAACGTAGCATTAAAATGGTCGTGGTCTGTATTGTGATATTGTTTAAAGGTTTTTGATGATATTATTCATGTATAAATTTAATTTTCAAGCACTGTTAACATTAAAAAAAATTTATGTGTGAGAATAATAAAATAAAAAATAAAACAAAAACTAATCATATATTTCTGGACCTCACTGTATTTCTTTGCTGGAAACATTTCTTTAAAATATATATTTAACAGTTAAGTTAAAAGGAATTTTTGTATAGTAATCATTAAATCAGGAAACCTTACGTTGATTTACTAAATACTTAAATATGATTTATAAATGGCTTTATATTTCAAATGAAGCTTTAAAAGATTGGTTAACATGAGAAATTTTTTTTCAATTGCAGTGCTAGTAAGCTATAATAACTATATTCAGATACTTTATGTCAAATAGAAAAAGAAAATTTTAAATACCATATACTTAGCAATACTTTCTCATAAATTCTTATTAAACAATAAATACAGGGTGGTTAAAATTAAAGTGACCATATTCTAGTGCCGTCTAAAGTGCCCTCTAGAACAAGTTCTACCTAATGGATTTTGATGACACTTGGTATATACGGTATATGGACCATGGGACCATTTTTCAATAACACTTTTTTAAATTTACAGAAATAGCTGGAGAATGCACACTGTATTTCGAAATGTCTACGAACTTAATCAATTATTTATGTTAAAATTTATCCGGGGCTTGAAATTGTTTCCTGTTATTCTTATGAAGAAATTTTTTATAATTTTTATTAAGCGATTGATCGGTATAATTTGATTGCACGAGTTTGTTTACTATTTCAAATAACTAAGTGAATAAAATATTTTTAGTTTTTGTTTTTAATAATAAATTGTTTATTTAGTTACTCCAATAGTAGTATATTTGTCAAATAATTTATAGCGTTGTTTCTTAAAAATAATATTTTCTAATAACTTCAGTTAATTTAGTAAGAATATGCTTATTAAACATTCGATAAAACTTTTTTGGACAGTTCTTTGAAAGATATAAAAAGTTCATACGACAAGTATGGTATGGTGGAATCTGTCTTATATAATTTATTAATTTCAAAATGTTATTTTTATTCTATTTCTTACAGATATTTCACCACATATCGTTAACACATAATATTTTATATTATAATAATAATTTTATGTTTTATGTATAATTTTATGTACACTGGTGTTCAAAAAATAGAGAAGAAGCATATTTTGTTGAATTTAATGAATAGAACTGATCGAACTGCTTCGAAAGACAAATGCAAATCTTGTGTGTCCAACCTGGAAAGATACTAACTACTCTTCCCAAAAAGTCCACGAGAAATCATCTGAGAGACATGACATTCAGAAATGAGGGAGAGTATTATGTACGTAAAGGATGACGAAAGCATCGCCGCTGAAAAAGGAATACAATGCATACGGTATGGAATCAAACAAAAACAAGCTTTATTGAACGTATAATATCGTCATTTATGATTGTCTATTCAAGAGGAAGAACAACAAGCAGATGTTCCTTAATATGGGATATGCCCTCCCTCACTGCAACGGTTGCTTCGCACTGTTTCCGCATACTCAGAACCAGCTGGTGCAACATTTCTTGCGGTAGGAGTGCCCATTCCTCAATCAGCATCTGTTTGAGTTGTTGGATGTTCTCCAGAGGATGTAAACGTGCTGAAATGTGTCGCCCCAAAGCATTCCACACGTGTTCGATGGGATTTAAATCTCGGTAGTACGCTGGCCAATCCACTGGAGTGATCTTCACTTTCCAGAAGCTCTTCAACAGCAAGAATCCGATGTGCCGTCCGTAAAAATGAAGTGTGGGCCAATGGCACCTCGGAACAGACGCACATGGGGAAGGAGTACCTCCTCACAATAGCGATGCCTGGTTACAGACCCTCTGTCGAAAACGTGAAGCTCAGTTCACCCGTTCAGCAAAATGCCTCCTTAGACAAGAACTCCAGAACCACCATAACGGTGTCTTTCCTTGAGGTTACTGGGATAAAACCGGGTCCCGACCTCTCTCCAAATCAAAACGCTTCGAGAATCGCTTCTGGCACAGAACCGACTCTCATCCGTAAAGAGGACATGACTCCATTGATCAGTTGTGCAGTTTTTGTGCTCTGTGCACCACTATAAACGGGAGCGTCGGTGGCCAACTTTCAACGGGACGCAGCGTTCAGGACGGCGGGTGAATAGGCCCACTTTGTGAAGGCGTCTGGCCACAGTAAACCGCGACATTTGTCGCCCCATATTTGTACAGAGTTGTTGCGCAATGGCTCTTGCTGACTGCTGGCTGCCTCTTTTCGCCTGCACGACGATATATCGGTCATCCCCTTCAAGTGTCTTCCTCGGGCGGCCACCACCAACCTTTCTAACAGCTGTAACTGTGGTTTGGAACGCTTTCCAAGCGCGCGAAACAACACTTTTGTTGATTCCGAACTCTGCAGCTACAATGGTGACAGTACGCACCTCCTCCGCCCTTCCACGTGTGAAGTCGTCCAGGCGATTTCTTCAAGCCATATTTCACGAACTGACTAACTGGCACTTGCAGCGAATATGTTGAATTGCGTCTCCGTCCTTCCTTTTATTCTACTGTAGAGCTGCGCTCGCCACATCACGAATTTTGCGTACGCTCACGTCACCTCCGACGTTTCGTTCCTGATTTTTGCATACGCATGACGTTTCTACTGACTTACGTGTTCATTGTACTGTGTTTTATTTATATATATATATATATATATATATATATATATATATATATATATATATATATATCATCGTGTTGTGTATATATATATATATTCGCGAAAACCTTCATCACATGAATACACTAAAAAAATTATATTTTCAAAATTTCCTGTTATTCCTTTTCAGTAACTTACAGCATTTTCTGTTTCAGTGCATTCTGAAGTTTCCAACAGTGAGTGGTTTATTTTATGTTTGCAAGACTACCCATCGCACGTTAAAAAAATAACATACCGTCGGTGTGTTATCTTGTGCATTTAAAGTGAGCCAATGCTTGAAATTAAGACGAAACTGAAAGCATTTCCTGTTACCACGCTCAAATATCTAAAAGTATCATCACTATATTATTCATTAATTTTTTTTCATTGGAGTTTCATTTTACGTTACTAAAATTTTGTTCATTAAAAACTACAATGTGTTTAAAAGAAGAAATAGTTCAGCCGGTTTCTCATATATAAATTGTTTTGAACGTAGTTGCCTGGTAAAAATTTGTTGAGAAGCCTCGTGTAAGAAGCAGAAATGCTTACCAGCGTGTTACTGACTTTGATAAAGGTCGAATTGTAGCGTACCGGGATTGCGGTATTGCTCCTCGCGTCGGTCGAGATCCAATGATTGTTAACAGAATATGAAATCAATGGATTCAGGACGGTAATACGGAACGCCGTGCTGGATCTCAATGGCCCCCTATCACTAGCAGCTGAGAAGACAGGCATGTTACAGACATGACCTTAATGGATCGTGCAGCCCGAACGAGCCCTGAGTCAAGAATTCCGGTCGTTTGCAAGACAACAAGTGTCTGCACGAACAGTTTGACGACGTTTGCAGTAGGATGGACTCTCAGCTCCAAACCATGACTGTGGCTACCATTGACGCTGTATCACAGACAGGAGCGTCTTCAATGGTGTGATCAACGACGAACCTGGGCACATGAATGGCGAGACGTCAGTTTAAGAATGCATAACAAGTGTTTTCTGATGCAGTCTCAGGTAATACGTTTATATTAGGGAGTTCTGGAGAAGGATCTAAACAAGGAGTGATGGAATTTGTTACGTATGCTACGTTAGGAGAGATTGGTAGGAAATAGCATCTGTTGTATATGGCTAATAAATGCTGCAATGCTCATTCCTGCTGATGTTTTCAAAGCCTTAATCATATTTCCAGTGAAAGAACTGTCCTGCTTATACTGATATTACACAAAAGAATAATGTTTAACAATTTCAGAAAATTAAGCAACAAGTAAATTTCAATATTTTCTTCTACAATTCATGATAAATACTTTAAAAAATTAGAAGATATCATTAAATATACAACTAATTTACTTGATATATCTTTGAAGTCTTTTTTCCCTTGAAGTTACTGCAAAAAATATTGCTTCAGATGTTTTAAGAACACATAAAATGTTCTGAAGAAGTGTCGTGTGTTGGAATTGTTTGTATATGACGGTCTCCAGCCCTTACCGGAAGCGGATAGGAAGTGATCTAGCAATACCAGGTTCCGGCGGAGGTTATCCTCCGCCGCAGCAGCGAATGTAAATATCTTAGTACAGCGTTTTAAATGGCCTTTTCTAGCGATGGTGGTCAAAAGCGAAAGTTTTTTAAGACTGTTGTGATTATGGACGGAGAGATGATGCAGGACGAGAAGCAAAAAGAGACAGAGAGTGCGTTGTCAACAAAAGGGAACTGGCAGTTCCGAAGGAAGAAAGGACAAGAGTTTTTCTCCAGCAATGGTAATGCGGACACTCAATAAAGATCCCTATTTTCGGTTGCCCCCGGCTCACATGTCGTCAGATATTGGTGATAAGCTTCAATCGTCATGGCATACGTTTTCCCTTGCGCCCGGTGACTTCATGATCATCTGCATATATAAGTAAACTATTTTTAACATGAATTTTATGTGAAAGCACTACTTAGTCAGCAGTTGTGGCAAATTCACCGTGAAAGGATTTGGGCTAGATAACCATTGAGTAGCATTATTCAGAGATGTTAATTTTTTTAGTGATCAGATATTTGTTTAATTCTTAAGAGATGTCCCTTGTTCTAACATAATGTTAATTTTACGACGTATTTAAGTGTTTAAAATTGTAAATATTAATGAAAATATATTATTTATTTTTAAAATCATGAAATTTGTTCATTTACTTCCTGATTATGTTTTTCCTTCTGCAACATTTATAAATCACTGAAGGCATTCGAATTTGTAGGATTATATGTCGTATGGGCCATTGCGGAAATTGAGTGCCTTATTGAATGGGTTTTTATGATATTTTTAGTGTTTAGGGAGACGTTTTAGCGTGTTCTTTTTAGGCAAGAGTTATTGATATATGTCTTTACAGCTTAAAATTCTAAAACTACATCACAGAAGGATGTACACAAAGTGAAACGTTGAGTTACGACTGCTGCTTTGAGAGTACATCAATAGACATAGATGGCGATCTACTACCTATGTTAATACCTCCATTCCTGTTTTATATTCCCAAGCATTAGCCCTATCTCCATCAAAGAACTGACACATAGTGACATGACGTGTAAGATCCCTGAATTAAAAATGTTACTTAATTCGAAAACAAACAGCAAGTGGTTTAAAGGTTTTTTCATTATTCATGCTAAATAGTTGAAAAAAAATAGTTGATACAATATAATGTTAAAGAATTTTTGTTTTTTGAAGAGAATTTTGTAAATCAGCTGGAATTCTTATTTTTTCCATTGGTGGGAATGGCCTTTCCAGCCTTTATATTATCTTTAAAAGATTCGAAAAGAATATGGTACAATCTAAATTTTACAAAGCAAATTTTTTGAAGGAAGAATTAAAGAAACTGTTCACAATATCACCTTTTTATAAAAATCTTTAAAAATTAAACGTATTTCTTGTCTATAAGAAAAATTATTTTAAAGCATACGAAATTTTTATAATATTCGATGTGTTGTAAAAAAACGTAAATAGTTTGAGTGCTTTTTGTTACAACGTAAAAAAAAATTCTTAAAGAAAATTTTTCAAAAATAGAAATTATTAGGAATACAAATATAAAAACATGTTTCGCTAAAACAAGCATAATAAACATTAAAAATTATTATTTAAATTATTTAGACAAATTGTTAAATAATATGTATAATTAATAAATGAATACAAAATGATGTCGCCAAAAATCTCTGAGTTAATTTCACATACTTGGAAAGTTCGTTTAACATCTGCTCTATAAATTATTTTAATAAAATTTATTTTTACTGAAATTAAGTGATTACGAAACTCTGAGTTGTTAAAAATAAAAAATATATGATTAATAGAATCATTTATTTACTATGGTAAACTTAATTTAATGCAAAATTCCTTCAAATGCAAAATTTCTTAATGCATTCAAGTAACTAGCGATTTGTATATTAATAAAATAAATCTTTTTATAAAGGCAACATCTCTCATCTTTAATATCCACTTAATAAAAAATGATCATCTGTAAGCTATTGTACACTTTAGTATCATCTATTGTCTATTTTATGACAAAAAAGGTGAACCAGGAGATATTTGATTAATTCAATAAGTATTTTGCACTTATGTTTCTACGGGTTTTTTTTATTTTTTTTTTCAAATTTTCTTCTCAGGCGTGGCATGAAAAATATATATTTAAAAAAAAAAAATCTTATAAGTGTAAATTTGCCTCATTTTCATCTAAAAGCTAAAGTACACCCCAAAGTGGAACCCAAAGATATCTATTTATTGCTATAGACTTTTACACCTCTGTTTCCTGCATATTCCTTTAACTTCTCCGTGCTACAATAAAGAAAAAGAATTGAGATTAAAAAATTTACTGGATATAGGAAGTCTACATAATTTTCAGCTAATTTCGCATATTTAGAACACAAAGTGAAATCAGAAGCTATTTATTGATTAATAAGAAATTTTGCACTTACCCTTTTGAAAGCAATCCACGATTCAATAGTTGGCAGTTAAATAATATTGGAATGTTTTTTTTTTTTTTTTTTTTTTTTTACCCTTTACCTCGGGGGCGAAGTGGATCCACCTCCTCGTGGTGCTCCCCGGAAACGTCACTTAAGACGGCTAAGAGGTCCACCATCCCCCTATAGCTCGATTTATGCGGGTTCCACGCGACGCTATATGACGATATACACTGAAATGACAAAAGTCAAGGGATAGCAATATGCAAATTTTCAGATGGCAGTAGCATCGCGTAGAACAGGTATAAATGCGCAGTGCTTTCGCAGAGCTTTCATTTCTGTTCAAGTTATTCGTGTGAAGAGGTTTTGACGTGATGATGACCACACGACGGGAATTAACAGACTTTGAACGCGGAATGTTAGTTGGAGCTAGACGCATGGGTCATGCCATTTCGGAAATCGTTAGGGAATTCAACATTCCCAGATCCACTGTGTCAAGAGTGTGCCGAGAGTATGAAATTTCAGGCATAACATCCCACCAGTGACAGCGCAGTGGTCGACCGCCTGCACTTAACGACCGTGACCGGCGACGTCTGCAAAGAGTCGTAAATTCTAACAGACAAGCAACACTGCGTCAAATAACCTCAGAAATCAATGTGGGACGTACAAGGGACTTGTCTGTTAGAACTGTGCGGAGAAATTTGGCTTTCTTGGGCTATTCCAGCAGAAGACCGACTCGAGTGCCTTTACTGACAGAACGACATCGCTTGCAGCGACTCTCGTGGGCACATGAGCATATCGGTTGGTCCCTAGATGAATGGAAAACCGTGGCCTGGTCCGATGAGTCACGATTTCATTTGGTAAGAGCTGATGGTAGGGTTCGAGTGTGGCTCAGACCCCACGAACCCATGGACCCAAACTGTCAGCAAGGCACTGTTCAACTGGTGGTGGCTCCGTAATGGTTTGGGCTATTTTTTCATGGCATGGACTTGGTCCTCTGGTGCGACTGGACCGAACATTGACTGTAAATGCCACAAACTGTCCACAAACATTGGCTGCACCACTGTTACTCATTTAGCACTACCCAGGGGCACGTGTAACTTGAAGATATGCTACCGAAGCGAGTAACACTAACCCCACAACATTCTACTATCATATTAGACCAAGACCTACGGTTTAAAGTGGATTCCGAATCACTACAAACATCCATGGCACCGCCAGTACTCGAATCTGAAATCTGTGGTACCAAGCGCCAGAGCGCTAGCCACTCGGCAATCAGACCCCTTTTTGAGAACAATATCTGAAATTTCCGCTAGTACTGTTTCGTGAATTAATTATTAGATATGTACTTATTTTCTTAACAGACTTACTTAATGATAGCCTTATCATATAATATAAATCCTGAAAATACTTTCGTCAACATTTCCGGTTGACGAAAGTATTTTCAGGATTTATATTAGAAATGAAAATGGTATTGCATTTCTTAAAATAAGTGCTTCAAGATTGATTGTCTTTTAAAAGTTGAAGTGGTTTTCTTTTAAAACGTGGGATACTGGCTTCACTTATGACAAAAACGAGTAGCTACGTTCCTCTACTCTTAAAATGAACCGAAACATCAGGAAAAGACAAGAACAATGAAAAAAAAAAGGTTTTTCAAAATGAAATTACTAAACATTTTCAGAAATAGCTGAAGTTTGCAACGGTATTTCTGAAATGGTTTGATTCTGCAAAAATGTTTGATTCTAAGATTTCCTTCGATTGGTGAAATTTTCTTGATTTATGACTGTCGTCTAGTGTTAGGTTTCTAAATCTTCTCTAGAAGCTTCATCACATCTACATCAATATCACCTGAATGGCCAGTGACTAGCGCTCAGTGCCACAGATTTCGGGTTCGAGTTAGGGTGGGCCTAACATGGTGGTGATATTTGTAGTGGTTTGGTATTAATTTAAGCCGTTGGTCTCGGTCAAATATGACTGTAGAACGTTGGGCGTAGGGTTGACAACTCTATCCCGTGAAAAAGTCAGTGTCAACGAGCCAAGTCAGACTTCTACCTAGAGTGCTCCATCACAACAGAAGCTGCCTCCTTTCTCTCAACCATGGACCCACACGGGTTCGTGGGCTTGGTCTAGATGTCTACCATGTGGGATAAGAAACAATAACACATCAATATAAGTAGCGAATTTTACAACGTGTTTAGTGTTTCCCTTTCCTCAGTATATATTTAAGTAATACTTCAAGAAAAAAGTATTTTACAAAATGAATAGAATAAATTAAATATTTTGAACAATTAAAAATTATAAAAAATTAATTCAGTAATTATTTACATATATATATATATATATATTGGATTCTGAGTAACAAAAATAATGGCAATGTTTCAGAAATAAGCACTCTCTATAGGAATACTTGTAGGAAACTATGAGATTTTAATATCATCAAGACAAGTTGTAGTATATCTAAATTTTAATATTATGTCTTTTCTGCCGCTTACGTTTTTAAACTGCAGGTCCCGGTCTAATTTGCCTAAAGTGTGAACAAAATGACAGCGACAAGCCAAACCTCCACTTACGTTTTTCTCTCAATTAGGTCACCTCCCCTCTCAGCGCAATCGATTTTTTGCTCCTTTTAAACCACGCCTACCAGCTCGGTTTTTGCTCGTTGTCTCCTCCCTCCTCCTCCTCCTCCTCTACTCTTTCTTCTCTCGTCCACTTCGGCGCTTCATTTCCGATAATCTGCATAATTTATTTTCCCCTCTCTTTTTTTTCCCTTCCAGTAATCTGCATAATTTATTTTTCCCTTTTTAGTTCGCGGTTTTTCTAGCTCGTGTATCTCAAAGCGTCTTTTTCGACCTTTCCGCGGTTTAATGTTTTGAATTGGTTTATCACGGCGGTGCTGAATTTTATTTTATTACTTTTCTTCTTTTTTATCTCCAATTTTAAATAATCTTTAAAGCTAATAGATTTATTTCTCCCTTGTTATTTTTTAAATTTACTAGGAATAAAAAAAAAGGGGGGGGATTTTTTTTTATCGATGTATTTGATGTCGTCCTAGTTAGGGGTCCTTGACGTTATCCGAAAATGAGGGTCAAGCAAATAAAATGGTAGTTTGGGCCCCTTTATTCTTGAAATGATTCATGAATAATGTTAATCCTTAAGAAATTTCTGGAGAATTTGGCTTTTCATGTTTTGGGTTGGGATTTTAAATATTTATATATCCAATGGCTATAAGTACTCGTAGTGAGTTGAACAATTCCTTCTTTTTGAAATTTCATATTTATCATTTTTGGCATTTTCCCATGCCTATTGAGATTGAGCTGTATAGTGCTTCTTATTGTAATTTGATTACTTCGTCTTCATTTATGCCACGAAATTTCAAACTTTGATCTATACTTTTGGCTATTGAATGTTTTAGTGTTTCTTGTAGAATTTGGAATACTTCATTCTCCATTTATGCCATGAATATTCAAACTTTGACATATTATTTTGGTTATTGTATGTGATAATGTTTCTTGTAGAATTTGGAATACTTCATTCTTCATTCATGTCTAGAATTTTCAAACTTTGATATATTCTTTTGGCTATTGAATGTGACAACGTTTCTTGTAAAATTTTTAATACATCATTCTTCATTTATGACAACATTTATCTTACTTTTGTATATTCTTTTACAGATTCTTGAAAATTAATTTTTTCATGAAATTCTTGATCTATTCAACATTGCTATATTCATGTGGCTATTGAATTTGGCCATTCTTGTAGTATTCCAATCAATTGCCACATATATCACTTGCATTATTGAACATTGTTATATTCCTCAGTTTATGCATCTGTTCTCGAATGTTCCCACATGACAAGTTGAAATTTGCAGAGCAGATTTCAGTTGTTGTTTTTTTTTTTAGCTACTTTTTTCTTTCAACGCTTAATTTTTTAGTTAATGCTCTAAGTGCTTTAATTTTTATTTTTAATTAATTAAAATTCTATATTTCTTAAATATTTGATTTCCTTACGGGCAGATTTTAAGGATCATTTGAGCTGATCAAGAAGTTTGAATCAAAGAAATGTAAAAAGTAATAGAAAATTAAAATTAAAAATATTGCGGGCCTTATTTGCAACATTTTTGAGGTTGTAAAATGGTCAGAACACAAAACGTCGACCCTTCACAAGCCAGAGTGCCAACTACAAAAGTCATGTAACTTGTCTTAATCTAATGTCCAGTTAAGTATTAATAGTGTTCTAATATCCAATTAAGTATTATTAGCATACCAGTTAAGAATTATTAATATTCCAATATCCACTTAAGAATTATTAATATTTCAATATTCTAAAGTCCAATAATTAATCTACTTTGGATGCAGAAGATTGATTCGAACATGAGAATTTTTTGGCAACTGTTAAAACCAAATTATTTCTTTGCAATGTCTTTTAATTAAATAATTAATAGTAAAAAAATTATAGGTTTAAAATTAATATAAAATGGTTTTTCTACAAACAGCTTTCTAATAAAACTTATTTTTCCATGAGTATCTTGTTAATTAGTCTTTCAGATTTGGTCTTTAAAGAGACTGATTAGCCGAGCAGTTTCAGCATTGTTCAAATGACACCATGCTTCCCAATGGTGGATGAATTCCGGAATTGCTGTCGTTTCCCTTTTCTAATTTCAAATTATGAATTGCTAATGGTAAGGGATTTTTCACTCATGCAAATATTAAGTATTTACATTTTTTATATGTGATCGTAATTAACTTAAAGCTAAAATAGAAGAAATTCTAATGTTTGACAAAGATACTGAAACTGATGACGAAGAAGAAAACAAAAATAGTGTGGATAGTTATGTCTAAACTATTATTAATTTTAAAAATGTTCAAAGCTATATATAACCATTGATGGGCGATTCCCTAGAATGTGTAGAATTATGGATCGAGAATTTTGAAGCAATGTCCAAAGTATTTCAATTAAATGAATTGCATAAATTGATCTACATGAAACGTTCTAATGCTGACCAAGTTAAGTCTTTTCATACATGCACAATCGAAAATAATGTCTTGGCTACAACTAAAAAAATTATTGCAGCCAGAATAAAGCGTCAGCACAAATTGCATGAATTTTTATCAAAAGAAAAGATTGGAGAAAATGAATCATTAGGCGAATATTTTTTAAAATAATAAACAGCTATGTATAAGGTAGCAAAGAACATAGTGCATTGATGCAGTACGTGATTAAAGAAATTAACGATGTCCACAAAACTATTTTTAAGGGGTGAAAAATGTTGCACGATTTTAAAGAAAAATTAAATGTGCATGAAACTATTAAAAAAAAAAAAGAGAATAAAATAAATATGCTTAACCTAAGTATCTCAACATTAATGCTAAATTACAAATGCAATAAATAGTAATTTTTGTAAACCTAAAGATAAAATACGTGGTCGTTTGCCAATAAAATCATTTCAGTATATAAAAAAGAAAACGAGGCTAACATAAGTATCATTGAAGTGACTTAAATACTTACGGTTAAAAAAAATCATAACTGCTAGTTCAAAGATCGAGAAATCTCAATCAAGGGTTGTACCAAATTGTAATGAGCGCAATTCTTCCAACAGAAGAAGAGGAAAATGGCATTTTACCAGAACGGTCACATCGCAAAATAGGAAACGTTGGCACTTTTTGGCCGCTAAGTGGGCGCAAATCGCCAAATATGGTAACCAAGGTATCTCCTAATGCTGATTGGCCAAGATTAATGACGTGATTTAATTTAGTCGCTGGAACGCACCCTAGAAAGGTTAGAAACCACTATTTTTAATAACGGTCATTTCACTCGTTACCAGTCAATGCTGCTGTTGGAGTTCTCTTTCCTTGTGTGCTGAACCAAAAGTCTTTCGATTAGCGATGTCTAATATTAAAGAATTTTATTTTGTGAGTCCTTGCTGTTTGGAATATATACATATTGTTTATTTGCTACAGCAGTGATTTGGAATGCCAAGATAAGTTGAAAATTATTAAATGGCGTATATTTGAAGGTTTGACTGAAGAATGCCTAGTGACCTATTTGTGGAAATGTTACGGTAATCAAGTGTGAAAGATAAATCTAATGGATATATGTGGAGATGCAGATCGAAATTTAATGGTGTAGCACAAGATGTGAAAATATACATTAGTCAAAATTAGTGGTTTTCTCAATCAAAAATGAGTTTGTGCTATATTATGAGAATTACGTATGACTGGATCCGTAGGCAATCGACTGTGGATATAGTTGATGAAATTCAGTACCTTAATTGATAGGAAGATTTTTTGTAGAGAAATCTGCTTGCATGTGTTTATGAAAAATGATTATTCTGAGATGTATACAATCCAACGTGAGCTACGCAGTTTAATCATATTCCAGCATCCTGGGGTAAGTACATTTTCCCTAAAAGTTCTTTAAATTTTAAGCACTTTTTGCTGATTTTTTTTCCATTAAACTTCATAAATATTTTAGCATTTTTTTTAATTCACATTCTGCTTAGTATCACTACATATCATGAAAAATTCTCTTAGCTTACAATCGCTCCCGCCATTAGGCTAAAAAGATTTTTGCCGCCAAATCCCAACGGCCAATATTCTGCCATTTTACCAGAAGGAAAAAATTTGTGGCAAACATTTTCACGAAATATTTAAAACTCAATTGCTTCTTTTGTATTTGTGTGCGTGTATTAGTTAAATAAATTATTGAAAAAGAAACTTTTACTTGCATTCATATCTTCATAAATAATGGAAATGCTTATTATTATATATATATACTTTTTTTATTTTTTAGCCGAAGAAAAAATTTTGTGAAAACTAATGAATATGAAAAATAACTCTGCAGAAGCTTTGCAGCTTTTATTTTTTTGTAATGAATATGAAATTATGTCGCGTGTTGTATAGATTGGTTATTAATATTATTGTTGTTTACATGTTATTCATCTATTCAATTTTTCTATGAACATATCTATTATATCTATCCATTCAAATTCATTAATAAACAATTTAATAATAAATATTTTGTATGCATAAATTTTAATGATTGTAAAATTATAAGAATTTCTAATGATATTGGTATTTAATTTCAAATAATATTTATACATTCAACTTAAACTAGATAATCAGTATATGTTTGATTTGATATGTTTGACTATTATATGTTTTATTCCTTTGAAAAATTATTAATTATGAATTTTTTTTCTATGTGAAAGTGTGTTTATTGATGAAAATATGTTTTTAATCAATCTTTCAAATATATTTTAAATCAGTTATGAAAATGCAAAATTTAAGTAATTTTTTGAGTTATTTATTTATTTTTTTTATGTTTATATATTTAATAAAATGTTTTATGTATTATTTATAACTTAAAGTTTATTAATATGACAAAAATTGTTATTTTGTAAGATGATAAAAATTCTTTGTTTTGATTTTCTTTATTGTTTACTCTCTTTTAAAAGTGCTTACAAATTCAATCTTCTTGTACTTTTAAATAAGATGAGAAAATATGATTTTTAGTATTTTGTTTGCAATGCTTAGATAATGTTGTTTAATTAAATTAATTTTTTCCTAATTTTATGTGAATAAAATTAACATTTTTGTATATCATGCAATCAATTTAAATTTTTTTATCTATATTTTGTATTATTGAATTTGATATAACCTATTCAAATGTGATGAAAACATAAAAACTTCTTTTTATATTAAATTCTTATATAATTTATTAACATGTTATTCTATTACAGGATTTTAGCTTATTTTACTCTTTTAATTGTGCAGTTATTTTTGATTAATTAGATTATTTGTTTATTTTAATTAAATTAAAAATTTGCATTGTAAATTATCTATATTATTTAAATTTGTTTTTAAATTTTAAAGGAATTATTGTCAATAATAAATATTTTAAATTCTATTGCAATGAATTATGAGGGAATATAATTAACTGGGAATGAATTAAAATAGACTTAAATTTATTTCTTTTTCCTAATGAATTATTTTTTTAGATTATATTTCTATGTATATTACAATATCCTTTATTAAATATCTTACAATATTTTTTTTATCTTTCATATTAATGGATTGTCCTTGTTCATAGTTGATTTCCTTTGTGTGTGTTTAATGTCAGTTGCATTTTTTACCTTCATCTAAAATAAATTATAGGAAATAATTTTTAAATCCAGTTATATATAAAAATGTTATCATTTATTCATTAAATAATATATTTAAATTGCATTTGTATATTTAATTGTAACAAAAAATGCCATATTATCAAAACATTACAGCATTTTTTCTATTTTAGCTTATGAAGAAGACAGCTTTCCTGTGAAGAGTCTATGAAAATGGAATTCTGATATATTGTCACAAAAATAATATTTCTTCTCTGAGAGGTTTAAAGCGATTGTTAGATCTCCTTAAAATTATCAACAGATCACCTTAAAACGATCTTCAAATTGCGTTCAGGAGAAAATTATGCAAATAATTAAATTTCGGACAACATGTTTCCTCAAAATTCTCTGATCTGATTATTTTCTTAATTTTTTTTTTTGTGTGTGTGTCCATATATCAGTATAGCAATAATTGAATAAATATACAGTACTTGCATTTTTTTTAAATATGGATATATAATATATTATATTTATAATATTTTATATAATAATAAAAATAATATGATTATTTTATTTATAATATATAAATATATAATAATATCAGATTTTAAAACTAATTATATCTTTTTTTTTTTTTTTTTTTTCTTTCAGTTATTGCATATATACATAACTTTTCCTTTGTGGAAATTCTACAAAGCTACTACTATCAGTGCAACTTCTGCTCCTATGGTTCGTTGGACAGAGCAAGCTTGGATAGTCATTGGATAAGCAATCATCAGAATACCGGTTGATTTTTCGCTTAACTTCTTAGCTTTCAGATTTTTGTCTCCATATATAGATAATGTTGAAGCATAAATGTTAAATAAACAGTTGTGAAGCATCCATTTAGTATTATGCTGCGGGTATTCCTGCCAGTAACAATTGTGGGAAAAATTTGTATTTTTGTGCAATGTATAAATTTAATTGATATATTAGACAGGTGAATTATATAGATTAAGGTCAAGCCATTTAATCACTGATCTGGCCAATCTCATTTACAATTGGTTTCGGATTTTTAATATTGAATATATAATATATTATATTTATAATATTTTATATTATTAAAATAATATGATTATTTTATTTATAATATGTAATAATATTAGATTTTATAATTAATTATATTTTTTTTTTTTTTTTTTCTTTCAGTCGTTGAAGGGGTGCCTCAATTTTCCTCACAGCAAATTCAACAAAGCTTCTACTATCAGTGCTGCTACTGCCCCAATGTTTCGTTTGACATACCAAGCACGGAGAGTCATTGGAGAAACTGTCATCGGAATATCGATTGATTTTTTTTCACTTAACTTCTTAGCTTTCAGATTTTTGTCTCCATATATAAGATAATGTTGCACTAATGTTAAATAAACAGTTGTGGAGCGTCCATTCAGTATTATGCTGTGGGTATACCTGCCAGTAACAATTGTGAAAAGAATTTGTGTTTTTGTATAATGCATAAATTTAATTCCTATATTAGACGTGTGAATTATATTGATTAAGCTCAAGCCATTTAATCAGTGGTCCGGTCAATCTCATTTAAATATCTCTTTCGGATTTTTGTCCCCATATATAATGTTTTTGTTTTAATTATTTCTGTGGTTTATTTTACAAGTATTCAACAAAACAATTAAAGGGTTTATTTTACACTAATGTGTGTGCTTAGTGTTAGAAATGTTTCATATTATTTTTTAATTCATTAATTTCATAGCATAGTTAAATTAATAATTTAATAAGTATATTTAAAAATTTAATTAAACATGTCAATCAAATCAGGTACTTTTAATAATACAAATTATTAATTTATATATTTTTTTTTATTTCATTTTATTTGCTGTAATTCAATTCAATTCTATGGATGTAATACCAATATTTATATAATGGTACAAACCTTGCTATTATATATGTTTATACATGTTTCAGTAATTTAAAAAATCAATTAATTTGTGAAAAAAAATTTAATGTTCGATTTCTTTTCATGATTTGAATATTTCTATCTTAAAGAACAAAATTTTGTTTTGGGTGACTTTTTTTCTCTAGGTTTAAAAACTCCCATTGTAAGCCATGGGAGTCAAAATAAGTACTAAAAATATTATTTTTAAATGAAAAAAAAAAAAGCCATCTATTAAATTTTTACTCCAGTAGTGAAGTGCATATAATTTTATAATAAATCTGCTTTGAAGTTGATAATGGGTAAGATAAAATTTGAGAATTGTTTTGGTACTTTTTTTTAAAGAAGTTTAGATCAAATTATTTTCTTTCAAGATCAATTCATTTTTAGGATCAGAGATTGATAGAAAATGTAAAATATCATTGTGAGGGCAATATTTAATTTTATTAATATTATTGTAATCGAGGATTAAAATTTGCTGTTAAGGAATATCCTTTTTATAATTTTGTAATAAATTTTAAATAAACAATTAAACATTTTTAAAGAATTTAAAAATGTTTAAATGCTTAAAAATGCTCATCAACTTTTTAAAAATGTTCAACTATGTGACTACTAAATTTTCAACTATGTTTTTTTGTCAACAATGGATAATTTTTGTAAATCTAATTCTCAAGTTTCTTTATTTTAAGTTTGTTTTCTGTATTGTATTGTTCAATATTGCAAAGAAATGGGGAATTCATTCTTTTTTGTAATGATAAATAATAAAAATAAATATTTTGGTTGATATTTCTGTGTTTATATGTTGTCACATATGTTAATATTTTTTATAATTCAATAATTTGATTTATACAAATTATCTTAAAACTGAATTGAAAAATCTATGTTAAATTAATAATTTATTTATACATATTGATAACGTAATTAATTAAATTTAACAATAATCGAAAAATTTAACTCAATATTAAAAAATTCACATTCTAAGTCATGGGAATCAAAATAAGTACTAGAATTATTATTTTTAAATGTAAAAAGATTCATCAATTAAATTTTTAAGATTTTTTCTCAAGTAGTGAAGTGTAATTTAAAAAAAATTAATGTTTGATCTCTTTTCATGATTTAAATATTTCATGTAATTCTTCATTTCTTTAGAGAAAAATAATTCTTTCTTAGAGAATAAAATTTTATAACATACAAAATTTGGTTTTGGGTGTATATCTCTCCCCCCATAATTTGCACGTAATTTAATAATAAATCTGCTTTACAATTTATGATGTGTTAGATAAAATTTGAGGATTGTTTTGGTAATTTATTTTAAAGAAATTTAGATCAAATTATTTTCTTTCAAATCAATTCATTTTTTGGATCAGAGGTTGATAGAAAACTATAAAATATCATTGTGGGGGCAATATTTAATTCCATTAATATTATTCTAATTTAATTTATTTGTAATAAAGAACTAAAATTTGTTGTTAAGGAATATTCTTTTTAAAATCATTTTTATAATTTTGCAATAAATTTTAAATAAATATTTTTAAAGAATGTAAAAAAAAAAAAAAAAAAAAAAAAAATCCTTACCAACTTTTAAAAATTTTCAACTGTTTTTTTATCAACAATGAATAATTTTTATAAACCTAATTAATAGTATGTATGAATACTATTTTTCTATGCAACTGAATGTTAT
>BPLQ01003870.1:0-25688 GCA_021605075.1 Caerostris darwini | reverse complement strand
CATGTTGACATGAAACCGCATGATGAATACGAAAAATATTACGTTGCTCACATATATTAATGCACTGTGGAAGTCTGGATTATTTTCCTCTATTGAAATAAAATAATAAAGGTATCTCACTGACCCACGTTTCTAAACCATGACACTTGTTTCGAAACCTTCTATTCTCAATGGTATGAAACATAATATCCATTTGTTCTTGGATGAAGAAAATAATGTGTGGTTTAAGGCTGAAGAGATTGCCATTATTTTGGAATATAAAAACCCCAAACGTGCTATAAGTATCATTGTCGATAAAAAAGACCAAAAAGAATGGAGTAGATTCCCTTCAACAACGCATGTGGCAACTCCATCCAATTGGCAAACACAAACTATTTTTATTAATATCCATGGTCTGACTCAACTCACGATGAAATGTAATAACCCCAAAGCAAAAATGTTTAAGCGATGGGTTTTCAAAGAATTCTCACCATTCATTCCCAAAGATGTGCATTAATTAATACCATTTCAGTTTTCACCATGTAGGTAGCTCAGCAGCGACTGAATCAAAGTTGCTAATACTGGTGTTTTTATACATTAGGAAAAAAAAAAAAAAAAAAAAAAAAAAAAATCTGGTCCATATGTAACATTAAGAATGCATATGAGCCAGAGAGAGCCAGATGAGTCAGTTATTTTATATAGTATATATATATATATATATATATATATATATATATTTTTTTTTTTTTTTTTTTTTTTTTTTTTTTTTTTTTTTTTTTTTTTTACAATTTAGAAATCTTTTAGCCAAGAGAATCGTGAGAGCCGTGCAGCTTTCGTTGAAGCTTAGAACGGGTAGTTTTCAATCAGACTTGAAAATTATTTTTTTTTTTTTGGTTTAACGACTGTAAAACGGATTTTTATGTATGTATGTGTTTTAATCAAGTCATGGCTGTTGAATACAAGGATTTAGTGTTGAATCTCTTGAACCAGAAAAAATATCCAGTTTTACAAAACTTTGTCATAATTGATTTATTCTACAAAATGATTCCACAGGATATGCCCTCTGCTACTGTGCAACAATATAATTTCAACTATCAAACTCCAGAAGATGTATTTATTCAAAAAACAAAACCATTTCAACTGTCCTATATGGTCGCCGCACCTTCCACGCATACGTTTCACCTTCATACGTGTGATACCCTAAAAACTCGGACGTTTCCCCTGTCATGCCATCGAATCAAATTTTCAAGAAACATTGTCGACGTTATACTGCAACGTAAAAGCCTAACGTTTGAAGAAGAATTGTATCATTTTATACAACTTTTAAATTTCAACGTGCCAAAATTAAGACCCCTCTTAGATCCCAGTATGGATTTCATTTCATGTACACGATTTTTACCACAATATTTAAAAATGTGGGTTTACAAGTTTACAGTCGAGTCTATTCAACCCTCAACTGCCGGTACAAATATCAAAACCCATTTTGGACCGAAATCAGGCGGGGTGTTACCAGTACGAACGGTCCGAGGAAAATTATCCCCGTGTACTTCTCATTCAGTCCTTTTATCTTTAAACGACGATCAAACTATAGAGCTTCCCGTTCACCAAGAACCCTATACATTACACTATGCCGATCGATGGAATGCGCTCGTACCTTTGGCTTATAATCCATTAGAAAATCCAATTATTGTTTAATTTTCGTAACGAACGTTGAACAAGTATCGTTTATTTTCGCTATCGTCTTTACTAAACGGCTTGTATCGACGATTACTGTCATAGTATCGGCATACTCGGCGAATTCCTTTGCATATCGGTTGTGGTAAATTAACATCTTCTTCGTCAGACTCGTCATTGGCGGGTTCAATAAACAAGGCCGAGTCTGTTTTTGAAAGGCGGTTGAGATGTCGTTGTGTCATTTTACCCAAATGCGACATCATTTTGTATCGATTCCGACGATTTCCAACGGGACTGGAGGCACGTGAACTGTCACTGGAACTCGATCCACTTGCCACTATTTGAGGTGCAAATTTTTTAATGTAGCGAGACAAGCGAGGATTGTTTGAAAGTGCTCTTTCCCAAGCTTCTTCGGGAATGTTGCTCAATCTTTCTCGCTTAAATGTTGTAAAATGTCTCGGCTTGTTGAAAAAGCCTTTGAGATTCGAAACTGGAATCAAAGCACCGTCATCAGACGACAGATCCATCAAGTCTTGTAAACTCAATGAAGCAGTATGTTGGTATCCTCGTAAGGAGAGATTGAGTTGTTCCAATGCAAATTCGATTGGAATTTTTCTCGGATTACATGTTCTAGGCATTCTTTATTTCCTATACACAACTTGACCATAAAAACAAAATTTGAAAAATGGAGAATTGCGTACTTGCTGATGAGTATCGTAGCTCGCATCTTCGTACTTGTCGTAGGCATCCCAATGAGCCATTGCGTGCAAAAAATAAATATATGCCATGTACCAATACATCATGGTTTGAAAATAGTGTGCTGGAGAATGCTCATATTCTTCATACATGGACATGTTGATAGTTCCACGACCCGAATTGACTAATAGTTGATTGTTTTTGGACAAGTCATCACAATAAATTCTCAATTGATTTCTAAATTCAAAAATGTTGAATATGATTCGCGTATGAATGCGATAATCAAAATTGGATTCGTCGAAAAAGAATTGAAAAATTTCACGAGGTCCATTTGGATCATTCACGTAATAGAAATGCAAATCGTAACGATCCAGTTCAATTGGATTTCCATATGCCCAGTTGGCGTATTTGATCCAATGCGGAATGACTTCGTGAAAACGTAACGGATTAGTATCCACATGTTCTATGGAACGAAAACACAAGATCCAACTTTCGCGACATCGGTTGATTCGAGAGAGCCAGATGTGTTGTTTGAACAAGGTCTTCTAATTTCATGTTGATCGATAGGTCTGTCCATCTTGTTTTTTGACCTATAAAAAAAGACATGTGGAGTACATGGATTATGTTTTTATGTATATGGATGGGTTTCTTTTGGACTTGTAGCACCCACAAGTCAACACGAACTACACATATCGATATCCAAGCTCCAACGATTCACCGAGATTGTACATCCCAATCCATACCGTGTGTAGATGATTGTAGCTTTTTATGTGTTGAATCCAAAGTCAAATGTGTGGGTGGAACCTGTGTCGTGCAAGAAAACAATGATATCGAATGTCAAGCGGATAAAGGTGGGATGAGAATCTTGGTAAAAGATCCCGTTTCCCATTGGACGTGTCTCTGTACGGATGCCACATTTTTTAGTGGTCCCGATTGCGGTCAATTGAATCCAGACGTGTGTGAAAATGGAGTCTTTTTTTACACGAGCAAAGTATGCCTCTGTCCACAACCTTATCAATTGGTCAAATTAAATGGTAAACCGCATTGCATTGAAGCCAAAGTGGCCAACTTTTTCAAAAATCAAGATTTGGAAGAATCTGCGCAGGGTCCCAGTCCTGCACAAATCATTTAAAATGTATTTTTTTCCCAATCAATTGAGAGATTCCAGACATGTATTCTTTCTCAGATGAATTGTATACATGTCTTGAAGATTGAAACAAACACGATGATTTCTTTTTTTTTTTTTTTTTTAGAATTTATATTGAATAGGACGATGTTGGCAAAGTTTAAATGATTTGATTCAAGAAAACCTTTCATGTTGAACCTTTCCAGTAGGCAAGCAGAGCCCCAGATGTTTTCCAGTAGATGGCCAAGTCGTAAATGACCCAGCAGCGTCCATGTCTGGGTTTTATACCCTTCAAACAGGATATGAAAAAAAAAAAAAAAAAAAAAAAAAAAAAAAAAAAAAAAAAAAAAATCTATTGCTTTCTATATTAGTCTCCATAATATTATTCTTCCTCCATCATCCATCACAAGTCCATAATATCCAATAGTCCAATAGTATCCAATAGTCCATTTCAAACACCATTCCAAGTAGAGTTACCCATTGCAACTGAGGTCGGCAGCTCCATGCATGGGTATTTATGCACCCCAGACCGGATGCTAAAAAAAAAAAAAAAAAAAAAAAAGTCCATTTGTAGTATTAAGAATGTATATGGGCCAGAGTGAGCCAGATGAGCCAGTTATTTTACATGGTATATTATATATATATATATATATATATATATATATATATATTTTTTTTTTTTTTTTTTTTTTTTTTTTTTTTTTTTTTTTTTTCAAATTAGAAATCTCTGAGCTGAGAGATTCTTCAGAGCTCAGCAACTTTTGATGAAGCCAGAAACCAAGTGTTTTCGTGAGCCAGAGTGAGCCAGATGAGCCAGTTATTTTACATAGTATATTATATAATATATATATATATATATATATATATATATATATATATATATATATATTTTTTTTTTTTTTTTTTTTTTTTTTCAACAACAAAATCTCCGAGCTGAGAGATTTGCGAGAGCTCGGCAAGTTTTGGTCAGGCCAGAAATCAACCGTTTCCGAGTTGACCAAATATCTATAAATAGACCATCAATAATTTTTCATTCAAAATGTTAACATTACACCTATGGCAGCGACTGTAAATTGGACCTATATGCCTATTTTACAGTTGATGTTAATCTGCGTTATTTTGGTGAGATTTAAATTGAGTGAGCTTTCCAACTTGGGGTAAAGTTTAAAACTTCATTTTTTTCAAATGGGCCCAATGTCAAGACTATTAGTAATTTTCCTCCAAAATGCTAACATTGCACCTATGGCGGCGACTGTAAATTGGACCTATATGCCTATTTTACAGTTGATGTTAATCTACGTTACTTTTTAAATATAAATCTAAACATTATATTTATTTTAAATAATATACCCTTATTTATTTTTGATAATAATTTTTTGAAATATAAAAGAGTGTTTATATATTTTTTCCATTTTACAGATACACCCCTTGAAATAGAGGGTAGCACAGTTAAATTGTAAAAATAGATGAGCGCTTACATGTTTTTCTGTTTTCTATACTACTTCCAAAATACTGTGCATCACCCATAGAACAGAAAAATGGTTGAGCGCTTATATGTTTTTCGGTTTTACTGTGATACCCTCCTAAATACTGTGCATTACCCATAGAACAGAAAAATGGTTGAGCGCTTATATGTTTTGCCGTTTTACTGTGATACCCTCAAAAATGAAGGGTATAACAGTAAAACGGTAAAAATTCTTGAGCGCTTATATGTTTTGCCGTTTTACTGTGATACCCTCCAAAATGAAGGGTATCACAGTAAAACGGTAAAAATTCTTGAGCGCTTATATGTTTTGCCGTTTTACTGTGATACCCTCCAAAATGAAGGGTATCACAGTAAAACGGCATAAATTCTTGAGCAGATTGAAAAACAGACATTTTAAGTTTCGAGACATAATAGAGTTTTATAAACCATATAGTTAAAATCTCTGAGAAACTTTTTAAGTTTTGGGGCTAAAATGCCCGTTTTTTTTAAGTTTTTCGGTTAACTTGGGAAGTTAACCGAAAAACTTAAAAAAAACGGGCATTTTAGCTCCAAAACTTAAAAAGTATTTCCATTTTAACCCCAAAACTTAAAAAGTCTAGACTGGGATTTTTAAAGTTTTTTTAAAAATTATTCTTTGTCTTTTTCGTCAAACATTTCTACTACACTGGGCTCAGTTTCAAAATTTAACAAACATTTAAAAAATCTGGCATCTTCTTTAACGAGCTGCACTGCTTTGGGTAAAGCTACCGTCGCTCCATCTTCCAGAGGCCGACGATCTCCATGTTCAAAAAACTTTTCTTCAAAACAGGCTGCTAATCCATTGCCTCTCATACCATTAAATACTTCCATATTTCCAAGTCGCATACCACCCCCTCTCGATCGTCCTTTGACAGGTTGAGCTAAAATCTTGTCTTGAACACATTCTTTGCGAGCATACAAGTGCTCGTTACTCCAATAAGCAATGCAAAAGTAATATGTGCTTGCATAAAACACTTTACCATTGGGTACTAAAGCGCCACGACTATTTCGAACTGTTTTAGCATCTTTTCCTTGACCCAAAACAATTCCTTCCAAAATTTGTCCAGGTGTCATTCGAAACAGACAATAGGGAGTTATAATTAAATCGGGTGTTACTGCTTCGTCCAACAGGGGCATTTCTTTCATGACTCGCATCACACCCTTTTGACCGTGAAAACTACACAATTTATCGCCAGTGATGGATTCGTGGTCTTGTTCAATACATATACTCAGGGTGTTGATGCCTATATGATGCGACACTATACGAAAAGGTGGTTTAGTGAAGTGGAGGGTGGCTTGTGTGTCTTTTCCCTGTACAACTCGAACGTGAATGGATAAACTATCCACTTTGAGAGGAGATTCTCCACGATTGACTAATGTTCCCAATTCGCCCGTATCGTCAGCGTCTCCTCGCACGGGATAAAAGACGAGTGGTCCATCTGCTTCCACTCGGCATCGCACCGTATAAAATCGGCAAGAATCAAACGCAGTGACTCGACTGTTTCGTACAATACAATCTTCTTGCGTGCAGCCCAAAAAACTCATATAGGCCACCGTCACTCGTGGAACTCGCAAAGCGAAATGAGGTGAGATTCCATCGTCTTTGGGCACGAGAACAATCTTGTGATACTCTGTGAGTTGTTTTGCATAAGCCGACATGGTATCCATAAAGTAGAGTGCATAACGTGGATCGGTCGCCAGCACTGCATTTTTCAATGCATTAAAAGCCAATATATTTTTGGGAAAGGCATTATGTTGAAAAAATGGGTTTAAATCGACGAGATAACTGGTAATATAATTGTAACCCAATGTGTCGACAAGACTGGCAGTCGTCGTCACATTCATTAAACGTTGAGCCCAATACAATTGATCTCGAGGGGTAACCCATACTTCGGACGTTAAACGTTTGAAAAAAATTCCAACTTTATAACGAATATAGATGAACGTGTCTTGCATCCAACACTCAATGTGTCTAAATTGACGTTTCAGTCTCAGTAAATTAATTTTTTGAAAACAATCGAGTGTCACTGGAATACAAGCTTCATTGACCACCACCCAGTGTCGAGCCGATGCTGTCGTCGTTTCCAAATCGAGCACTTTCCATAAAACGGCATCTCGAGCCGAATGAAACACGGGATCCAGTGCATCGCAGGTGGAAATGGCAGTTTCGCGCACCATCATGGTAGTGCGTCCAACATTTTTTGTTTCAAAACAACCCAAAATGCATAAAAATCCAACAAAACTAGGATGAAACGCCGAAACGTGATTGCTTTTCACTTTACTCGAAATTTGCCGTACAATCATGTGAAGAATATACGGATTCAAGGGATACGTCTGCATATTCACTTCCCGATAACATCCAATATTCTTTTCTACAAAAACTTCACCGTTGGCCCCAATTTCTCGATGCGATTCGTGCTGAGTTTGAGTCATTTTACCCGCCGATTTCCCTTCTTTAAAATAAACAGTTTTTCGAGACAAAACGTGCAGTAGGTTACCCGTTTCAATGGATTTCATCACCAGAGTGGTTTTAGATTTCACTTGAGCCCAATTTTCTTCTCGTATGGGAGCATAGAGATATTTGACAAACAATTTTACAAACAAATGGCCGGGGCTGACGACAATCTTGTTGGCCAAATGATCGATATCGAAAAAATCTTGCCGATACAGTTGAGACATGTAGACTTCGGGTTGAACAGGATGTGGACAAAATTCAAAAAACGAATAAATGTCTTGAGTTGATTCCGATCCATCATTGTGGGCAATGACCAAATCACCTCGATGTCTACTCCGATCATCCATCATGTAATAACAGAGTTCTTTTCCACGGTCGTACGAATCGTACGTGTACACTCGCACCATTTTTTTCTGCACAACATGCGTGTTGGATGGATCATTGGTATAAAAATAGGGAACTTGGCGTAAATATCCATTAATTAGAAAAAATCCTCGCCCAATATCCAATGTTTCAAAGGGGGGATGTGTCGTTGGAATACGGTCCTGAAACTGTTTTTTCTTTTGATGACGAATGGCAAAATCCAATTGCGATCCCAGCATCACTGGAAACACATCTCGAATTATTTTATTGTTTCGACATTTGACCGAACAGGCATACAGAGTCCTATTTAAAATATGATGATGTATATCCAAAGGACCTTCGTATACCAGAGTACAGGATAGTTTTGTTTTTAAAAAATGAATAAAATTTTCAACATGTTTGTCATAATTGTCCAAAATGGATCTAGTCATTGAGGGCACGTTCAGACGTGGCATATTTCGCTCGGAGGTCATGAACGCGTTCTTCAAAAGTACGGTATCCTTCTAGACGTGCTGAATGAATCGTATAAGCACACAAGGTGACAACAAGTGTGACGATGAATAAACAGTAGAGATGTATGTTGTGCAAGTATGGAACGTGAACGTGATACTGGCTTCCAAACAGAGATCTTAGAAATGAATGATAACTCGACTCCATTCAATAATCTTTATATATACCATGATGCTGTTTAAATGTCGTACTTTACCATTAGATGCTGTTGACTGGTGAACTATTGCTGACTTGTTCAAAATGCCAAAATGTATGTATCCAGAGAGGTCCTTTTACTAGAATGATTAGGTACAGAATGAACCAGCAGCGTCCAAGCCTAGGTATTTATACCCCTCAAACAGGATATGTAAAAAAAAAAAAAAAAAAAAAAAAAAAAAAAAAAAAAATCTATACTACTGTGGTGAATAAAATGAATCACCCAACACAAGTCCATATGTAACATTGAGATTATGGGTGAGCCAGAGAGAGCCAAATGAGTCAGTTATTTTATATAGTATATATATATATATATATATATATATATATATTTTTTTTTTTTTTTTTTTTTTTTTTTTTTTTTTTTTTTTTTTTTTTTTTTTTAGAAATCTCTGAGCTGAGAGATTCTTGAGAGCTCAGCAACTCTCGATGAACCCAGAAACCGACAGTTTTTAGATTTTTTAAAAGTCAAAGAGACCAGGTGAGTCAGTTATTTTATATAGTACAAAATCTCTGAGCTGAAAGATTTGTGAGAGCTCGACACCTTTCGATAAAGCCAGAAACCAACAGTTTCCAATACAGACCAAATACTGATAAGTGGGTTTAGGAGGCAACCATAATAAAGAACACCATGAATTATTCCAAGTATGGAAATATATACAGCAAGTTTCACGGCTGCACAGATTTCACGATTAAAGACAACATCATCATTCTAGATTTTTATGATCAAAAATGGGACAATTGGATGACGACACGTATTCATGAATACGATAAAGTGTCTGTCGATGTAAAGGACCCCTTTTCTCAAGCATTCAAAGTGTTTTTCAAGACAGAAGCCACCTGTTCCGCCTTTTGTAAGCAAGATTCCTTCACGTTAATCATTGGAAATGTACGTGTCGTCTTTCCTATGCCTACCAAATCTGCTACCAATCATCTGTACGCTACACCCTATTTTGTCCAAGATCCACAGATTGTCCACAATTATTTACAAGGCATAGGTCGACATGCTTACGATCACATTTTTAATTATAAAAATTGTGTCCTCTATTTAGATAAAAGTGATGTTCCTTGTCCAGGCGGTTGTTATTTCGGGCGAAATTGCGAACCCACTAATCCCTATTATCGAATATGCGTTTTAAGTCAGGAACCGTATGAAGCAATACAATCCATCCTCCAAGAATGGAAACATCGTCGAGGCATTTTAGAAATTCCGTTTTTAACACAGGATACCATATCTCCACCAAAATTCATGCCATTTGAACCCATTTCCAATTTCATTTTACCTGATCTTCCCACCCTTTCAATGGGAATGATTACTAAGAAATTGAGTTTGAATCGACCACACTGTTTGATTCACGATATTCTCAATTCGTATTATCGTCACTGTGTTCATCAACAAGAAGAAACTGGTATAAATCCAGATTTAAGCGTACAATCCCTAGGACTCGTTTTGGAATGGCCGTTACGAGTCATGTACGAAGGACTACATTATATGAGTGTTGCTGACAAAGACAAACAGCATGTTGCCATTGCGGTGAATGGGCGCCATCCAAATAAAATTTTACATTCCCGAGTTCCATACACACGCTATTCAGAATATGAATCTCTTCCTGCTTTACCGTGGCTTCCCATTTCCTATGTTCCAACGGTTCTCGATACGCCCGAGGATGTGAGTAAAGTTAGCATTGATACAGTTGTGATTGGTCTCGTTTACCACTCGGCCTTTTTCTGCCTAAGTTTACCTTTGCTCGAAGGACGACCCTGTCCCGTCAGTCATAGAAACGTACACAATTTATTTACTCCAGCAACTCAAACACTGATTCAGGATAAACGTTATTTTCAAATTATTGAAACGTTTCGATATAATAACGAATATTTGTTGCATCACGTCTCCATGAAAGGAATCCAGTTTGATGCATGGTGTCTTTGTAAATTCGATGACACTATTGCTTATCCAAAACCTGTGAGATGCCCATCCCTTGTACAGGAATGGCTCAGTTTATTTGCCATACAAGAAAAACTAGGTGCTATAGAAGAACCCGTCGATGTCGATATTGTTCGAATGGCGCTGGTGTTGGCCAAGCACAATATTTGTTTCAACACCAAAATTATGACTTTTGAAAACGGCAAATCCAAAAAGAATAAGTTGATTGTGAGCGATGCCGCACTCAATTTATATATGGGAAAAATGTCGGCAGATTTCATCAATGATGCACGATTAGAGGTGAAGGAAGAAACAAACGAAGAAGGATATGGCTGTAATATTATGTAATTCCAAAAACATTTCATCTTGCACAATTTATGATTGCTCATAGTGTATGATTGCCATAATTTGGTTCCATTTCATTTCTCCTTTCCAATGAGCCAATAGGTTTTCCAACATGTTCCAAAGAAAAATTTTGAGCAAGTGAAACAGGCAGCCCCAGACAGGGTATTTATACAGCCCAAACCGGATATTAAAAAAAAAAAAAAAAAAAAAAAAAAAACGGCTAACACAAGTCCATATATAACATTAAGAATATATATGAGCCAGAGAGAGCCAGATGAGTCAGTTATTTTATATAGTATATATATATATATATATATATATATATATATATATATATATATATATATATATATATATTTTTTTTTTTTTTTTTTTTTTTTTTTTTCAATCTCTCTGAGCCGAGAGATTTCTGAGAGCTCAGCAACTTTTGGTAAAGCTAGAAATCAACCGTTTCAGAGTTGACCCAATATCTATAAATAGATATTCAGCAATTATCCTCGATGCAACTTTTCTACAATTTTCAGACCTTTGTCCCATTCTCTTCCATCATCAACGGTGGTATGTAATTTACTGGACGTCCAGCAATCATCCTCTTCCACTTTTGCTTAATCCATTGCTGAGATTCCCACGTCTGTGCTTCACTTTGTGCAACATGCAACACCCACCAAACATTAACCCATTTGTTACCAAATCGTATTACCGTTAAAACACGATAAAAGAATGTGATAATTTGTAAAACAATTAAAAATATTGCTAGTACGTACAAACCCCAAAACACTTTACGATAAACACTATTGAGTGGCAGCAAACAAACAAACTTTCCAGTCGTTAAATCTCCTCCATTAATATAATCAAAATTACAAACCCCACTTTCAGGAAATAATGTGTCGATAGCGGTCCAAGACCATCCCTTATCGGACCAAACCCGATTAAAAAATTTGTTAAAAACAATACCGTGCACTATAAAATGAACCATATAGTACCATTCCAAGGCCCATATTTTCCAAAACATGTAATTTCCTCTAGATTTTTCAACCAGTTTATACAGACGTTCGCAGGATGCGTCGTCGTGTATTTTTGTGGTAAGTTCATTCAAATACGAGCCACACCGTCGTGACCAAATGGAAAATGGAAAATAGGAAGTAAATGCACTTAATAGTAATACAATGGCCACCCATTGATAATAATCGTGATACACGAGTGGTTGAAATTTTTCATCCGTCGTCATGGTTCCATTAATGAAACACTTGTTGTCTAAATAAGATTGACTCAAACTTGCTCTCGCAGAATGACAAACGATATTGTCACCAAAGAGTTGACGGGCCATGCAAAGTCCAAACCCAAACAGAAAAAAATTGCGTACGTGGATTTGATAAAAATCCACGACTATGCTAAAACTTCTACGTGATCCACCTTTAAACTTGACGAGATTCAACAGTGGCAGCATCTTGGTTCTTGGTTGTATCTTGTAGGGTTTATTTTAAATTGATGTTTTTGAAGAACACTGACAAACAATTCCAGAGAATAGTGCAGGTAGTGAGAAGACTAGACAGAGGTGCCCAGTGCAGTGACGATCGCAATTGAATGTTTTAACACATTTCCACCAGTTGTTTATAGGGAACCTTTTGAATTGCAAGTTTTATTGTAAATGACTAGCACCGTACAAACCTAGGTATTTATACCCTTTAGAACGGATATGAAAAAAAAAAAAAAAAAAAAAAAAAAAAAAAAAAAAAAAAAAAAAAAAAAAATCAGCCAAGACAAGTCCATATGTAACATTAAGAATGCATATGAGCCAGAGAGAGCCAGATGTGCCAGTTATTTTATATATATATATATATATATATATATTTTTTTTTTTTTTTCAAATCACAAATCTCTGAGCTGAGAGATTTGTGAGAGCAGAGCAACTCTCGATAAACCCAGAAACCAACTGTTTTAGATTTTTTTTGAATGAGCCAGAGAAAGCAGGAGAGTTAGTTATTTTATCTAATATATATATATATATATATATATATATATATATATACATGAGTACAACCTTTTAGAGTCTTGATATTCACCAATAACTTTCGAGATCAGTGGGCATTTTTACTATTCGGGCTGGTGCCGATATTAAATATGCATGAGTTCTTGCACATTGCAAGGCATAGTCGACCGCAATCCATTTTACATAAGGGTTGACCAGCATTGTGAAAAAATAGAGCAATTCCACACATGTCACTTCAAATATCCTAGTATTACAGTTAAATTCTTGTGCCATTTTTTCAATCGTTTCAACCACTTGATCAAAGTTTTCCGATTCAATGACCAATTCTCCATTAAACTGCACGTCCAACGGAACGGCCATTCGTTGATTCAGCAAAAAATACAGATAACCAAACTTTTCCTTCTCTGCCAAGAGTCTGTAAATATAAGTTTTGGCTGCTTTCTTGACCGTTTCGTTTTGAACGAGTTCCAAAGTCACAGAAAATTCAAACGCTTTGAATAGGTTTGGTTTCCTGAGGGATTTAACAATGTTCTTGAGTTGGGCATCAGAAGCAACACGTCTCTTTAAAATGTCAATGGGTAAAGTATATTCCATCAATAGGCCCTTCATGTTGCTTTATTATATAAAAACCATGCTAGAAACAGAGCCAAGAGTCCAGTCAACACACATCCGACCCAATAGAGCCAAGGCATTAACGCTCCTAGAAAACTCCACACGTTGGAAGTCAACGATTGAGAAAAATGACTGAGAGCTTCACCTACACTGGGTCGTCGACATTCCATCGTTTGATTAGGCAAACAATTGTTAAATTGACAGTCGCACATTCGACAGCAAGTGTGTTCGACATCTTCATCAAATCCATTGCATGCTTTTTTCTGGTTGTCTTGATCTGGACAAAAATTTACATTGGTGACTTTATCAGGTTGACAGCAGCTCAATGATTTTACTTTACAAACGGATGATCCTTGTGTTAAAAAACAACCAGAATTGGATTGGATGTAATTATTAATATAGTGTACACCTACGCCCAACACAGTAGCGGATGCGGCCAATGTGACACCCTTTTTGCTAAATAAACCCGAAACTACTTTTCGTAATTTTTTGTTTCCTGTCACAGCCGTCTGAAGATGTTTTATATTTTTGGCTGAGGATTTGAATGCTCGAAAAGCCTTGTGAATACGCGGTTTACGTGGAATAAATTTCGTCCATAACGCCATGTCTTGTTTTGATAATAAAGCAGAAAAGAATGGAATCGACGGCATGTGTCTTTAACATTTCATCAGCTGAATGCAGAGGCAAAAAACGCGCTAATCTACCCATGCTCATGTGTGATAAACATCTTGAAGAAGTGTATGGTCTCGTCCTTCAGCACAAGTCGTTTGAGTTTGAGACGAATTATCAAATCGTGGGTGGATTTCTGAAACCGACTGAAGGTGTGTTTTTCAAAACAAACACTGTGATTATTCCCACACGAAAGTTTTTCGACATTACATTTCGACCCGAAGACGTCTCAAACGCTGATCACTATGAAGAGTTTACAATGAATCCCCGCATCTTGGAGTTTTGGCAACGGGCTTTAAATCGTCACGATAAGCAAGTCGAGGACCGCTATAAACTCGAAACGGCTCGAAACCTTAGTGAATCTCCCAAAAATGTCAATCTAGGACCGCATGAGGGTCAAGACAAACTATCAAAAAACGCATTGACATTAATAACATCCAAATTGACCATTTCCGAAAGTCAAATTGAAAAACAGATTAAGCATCTCGATAAATTTACACTCTTTACGCCGGAAAAGGAAATTGCATTAGCAAACAGTGGATTATCCACCAATATGCAATTCTTTTATAGCAACTGCCATTTTTCAGAACACAAGTATGCTGAAGGCGTTGCACTAGATTATTTAATGTGTAATGCAATCTATATTAAAGATGTTGGTCTAGTTGCAATGGAAGATATTTCTCATCCATCTCCAATTGTTATTATGGGTTCTAGTACAGGAACACCAATGTTTTACAATGCTTTTGCGTCCACGGTCAAAAAGGATATCATTTCTCGCAAAGTGACATTGAAAGACATTCCAGAACAATATGGGAATTCCAAAGTATTTAGAGGTGGATCCGTCAATTGTTTTATATAAACATCTCTATTTATACAACTTTTTAGTTGAATAAGTTTTCATTGTCACTATTTACCATCCTGTACAAAAAAAGAGTTGTAATTTTTCCAATAAAGCCAAATGTTGACTAGTTGATGGTTGGGTTTACAATGGCTCCCAGATTTCTTTTGCAGGTATTTATACCCCTCTAAAAAAAAAAAAAAAAAAATGTATATGAGCCAGATGAGTCAGTTATTTTAGAGTGTATATATATATATATATATATATATATATATATATTTTATATTTTTTTTTTTTTTTTTTTTTTTTTTTTTTTTTTTTTTTTTCAAATTTAAAAAATCTCTAAGCTGAGAGATTCTTCAGAGCTCAGCAGCTTTCGATGATCCCAGAAACCAACTGTTTTCAGATTTGCGTATGAGCCAGAGAGAGCCAGATGAGTCAGTTATTTTAGAGTATATGATATATATATATATATATATATATATATATATATATATATTTTATTTTTTTTTTTTTTTTTTTTTTTTTTTTTATCAAGAATTCTAAAATCTCTGAGCTGAGAGATTCTTGAGAGCTTGTAACTTTTGCTGATGCCAGAAATCAACCGTTTCCAAATTCAATATTTTTTTAGTTTCAAAACATCTGAGATTTCATTACATCACCTTTTACCAAGTTGATCAAATTAGCTGTTCAATCTATATGAAAAATTGTGATTCTTCTACTTGGTTTTCATTGTTTGAAATTTTTCTGACAAACAGTTTCCTTTTCTTTGAAAATTCAGGCAAAGCTTCAATAAAATTTTCTTCCTCTTCTTCAATTTCTTCGTAAAGACGTTTCAATTCATTCTTTTCTTCTTCTGCCGAAACTGAACGAGTTTCTTCAGAAAACAAGTTTTCTTCCTTATTGGACACTATGGGCGTAAACGTCTCTTGTGTTTCAACTTCAAAAGTTTCGCCCAAATCACCCAAATTTAACGTTTCTATCGGTTTAAAATTCAATTTGGATTCTTGTAAAGCCAACAAATGTGTTACAGTTCCTCCAATACGCACGACATGCGTCTCGACCTCGTTTACGGGTTTAGTGTAAAAGTAGCGCATGTTGAGATGAATTTCAAAGATTCCAATAAATTCGTGAAAGGTTTCTTGAATCTGTGATCCAAATCGGTTGAGAATTTGCTTACCATCATATATCTTTGTGTCCACTATGCAGGGTTGACGTGTTTGGGGAATTTTAAAACCAAATTTTCGGAAACTTTGTACACTTTGCTTGCATTTATAGCACGACAGCAAATTGCAAGTATCCATGTAAAATCGAAATTCATCCGATACATGATGAGTTTTGCTGACATCGTTAGTCATAACTTTGGTAATCATATTGAGAGGTTCAGAATCCCGAATTCGAATTGAAAAGCTAGTCTTTTCGTCTTTTTGTTTGGAATACTCTACAACGGTATTGCATTTCGCCACCATAAAAACTTTAATTTGTTTATCAAAGTCTTTGACACGTTGTATGGTAAATAAACCTTTTCGTGTTGGATTAGGAATCCGAAACTTGTCGGCAGAGTTGTTTTGGAAATCTTGATATGTTATATTATTTTCAAGATCTTGTTGCCATGAAGGTGTAATCAGGTTCACAGCGTCAGTCGTAGCAACAACATGAGAAATGTAACTCGCCAACTCGGGCACATTTAAAACTTTTTGAGCTATATCTGAATAAGTTTCCATGACTTGATTATAAGTTGAACCAGACTAGTTGATGGTTGAGAAGTGAATGATGTAGTGGGCACCGTTTGCCGGTATTTATACCCATCAGACCGGATGAAAAAAAAAAAAAAAAAAAAAAAAAAAAAAAATTGTGGTGTCTATATACTGTGGTGTCTGTTCTTCTATAATTCGTCACAAGTCCATAATGTACCATTGTGCAGTGTCCAATAGTGTAGTCCAAATATAGTAGTCAATAGCATAGTCCATTTTCAAGATAGTGTAGTCAATAGTGTAGTCCATTTTTAAGATCATACCAGGTGGAGTTGCCCATTGCAACTGAGGCCGGCAGCTGCATGCATGGGTATTTATGCACCCCAGACCGGATGCTTAAAAAAAAAAAAAAAAAAAAAAAAAAAAAAAAAAAAAAAAAAAAAAAAAACGGTAATGGCTGTTTTACAGTCCTCGCCATAGGTGTAATGTTAAATATTGGAGATGTTTTTTTCATGACGACTGTAAAACGGCTTCCATAGACTCTATGTTAAATGGTCCCTAACATAATTACAGACCGAGTAACATGGAGTCTATGGAAGCCGTTTTGCAGTTAAGCAAAAGTTTTAATCCATCCATGAAACAGTGTCCTTACAACAACAGCCAACACAAGTCCATATGAGCCAGAGTGAGCCAGATGAGCCAGTTATTTTACATAGTATAATATATATATATATATATATATATATATATATATATATATTTTTTTTTTTTTTTTTTTTTTTTTTTTTTTTTTTTTTTTTTTTTTTTTTTTTTTTCAATTTCAGAAATCTCTGAGCTGAGAGATTCTTGAGAGCCGAGAGCAACTCTCGATGAACTGAAGTGAATCCAACAGTCTTTAAATTTTTGAATGAGCCAGGTGAGTCAGTTATTTTATAGAGTATATGAAATCTCTGAGCCGAGAGATTTGTAAAAGTTCTGAAGCTTTGGTGAAGCGTTTTTTGACATCAACAGTTTCATAATAATGTGTGCCTTTCATTTCTATAAATTGAATTCATCTTGCTCTTTTTCTCTTACTCTTTATTTTCCCTTTCAAATTTAACTTTTCAAATGGTGGACCTCCCCAATGACTACATTCCAAAATTGCTTTAATTTGTTTCGCAGTATTACCAGTGAAGCGATCTGGTCGTTTACGAATCACACGGCCATTTTTCATGGATACCTCATACACTTGTCCGTCTTCCAGTTTGGTAGTGTGACTTTTAAATCTAAAAGGACCAGGTTCTCGATTGGGAAGTTCAGGTATCCAAAACCATCCATTATTGTACACCACATCCAAACTATGTTTGTTTTTCTTCTTGTACACTACATCTTCTAAAACGTCGTGGATAATGAGCCCGTCTGTGGGTAGTTGGGGTACGGGTAAAGCAACTAGATGCGCAGAGTAACACTGAACTCTGTAATCATCCAATATATTATTCATACTGGGTAAAAATTCAGTCAAAATGGCTCGTCGACACCAACTCGCAATGGGTAAACCTCTCACTTGATAAACGTCCAACAAGACGCGGATAGATTCACATTTTTCAGCCGAAAATATTATTCCGTCACCCAAACTCATATTGGGTCTCATTCGACGTTCATATCCTTCCCATTTTTCCTTGATGTGATTGGTAAAACTCATCACAAAACCAAATGTTCCATCCATTTTACGAGCCAAGAGATATTGGTCCCCATGTGGTAGTTCTTTGATACAAACAACGGGTTTTCTGACAAGGTTTTCCTTTAATTCGTAAGGTGGAGGAGGATAGTGTCTAAAAAGTGTGTACACTTGCCGATATCCTTGCAATCTGTTGAGTATTTCATGATACGGAATAGTTGTTAAGGCTTTTGAAAATTCTCCATATTCCCATTCAAACACGAGACGATACACGCCCTGATTGTCTCGAAAAGTATACACACTAGCCAAAGAATCAATTTGCACATAATCTCTATTCTCGAAATAAAACGGATCTTGAAAATGTCCCAAAACATCTAAAAACTTGCAGTGAGTAGCACGGGACCAACGTTTAAAAGGAACTTCTTGAGAATGAACCCATTTAAACCACATTGTATCATGGTATACGGCATGAGCCGAAATGATTCGTTTAACTTCCCAGTGTCCATTTCGAAATCGAAAATGGGGTTTTGCAAAGGTCACAGAGACGTGACGACGTTCAACAATAGGCCAAAAATTGCAAATGTCATCCAATAAATGTGTCAAAGGCTCCGAATGCTGTATGACGAGTCTAAATTCATATTCATGCATGGTGAGACGTGTGTATAAATTGCTGCATATATTCAGACATTTGCACGATCCAAGCGAATCGGTATTGTATAATGACAAACAATCCAACGACGAATGCACACAGAGACAAAACCACTGGATAAATATTTCTTTTAAAATAATAATGAAGAAATGGCATTAAAAGTATGGGTGCAGCAGACAGCAATAAAGTCAAGTGAGCTATTTGTTGTTCAAAGGAACCAAATGCTTCAGATACAGGATCTGCGTCATCTGCTTGAAGAATACGTTCAAGACGGCCTGAAAGTGAATCGGTCTTTAAATCCATTTAGCTTTATTTGCCATGTAGATTGGTGGTGTGTAGAGCAGTTTGCCAAGCATATAATGAAGCAGGCACCAGCATGACTCGGTACTTATACCCTGCAAACCGGAAGTATATTTAAAAAAAAAAAAAAAAAAAAAAAAAAAAAAGTATAGACTATTATTATCTTTATTATTATTATTATTATTATTATTTTTTTTTTTTTTTTTTTTTTTTTTTTTTTTTTTTTTTTTTTTTTTTTTTGAGCTGAGAGATTCTTGAGGGCTCAACAATTCTTTTAAGATTTAATATTTTTGTTTAATATTCATCAAGTTCATCAAAGCTCATATATTCATCAGATGACTCAGAGTATACAGACGGGATATAATCTGAATCATTATCATCTTCATCACAAACAGACGTCTCTGCATCAGACTCATCATATTCAGATTCCAGTGGGCATGTATCCATTTCAATATTTTTTAATGTTTCATCACAATTGTGCGCAGCATCAGACTCATTTAAATCAGATGCTGTAGTAGAGTGGTGTGATTCTGCATTAGTCTCATCATATTCAGAGCCTAGTGGGCATGTATCCATTTCAATATTTTTTGATGGTTCATCACAATTGTGCGCAGCATCAGACTCATTTAAATCAGATGCTGTAGTATGGTTGTCTGATTTGACATTAGTCTCATCATATTCAGATTCCAGTGGGCATGTATCCATTTCAATATTTTTTAATGATTCATCACAATTGCGCGCAACATCAGACTCATTTAAATCAGATGCTGTAGTAGGATTGTGTGATTCGACATTAGTCTCATCATATTCAGATTCCAGTGGGCATGTATCCATTTCAATATTTTTTGATGTTTCATCGCAATTGTGTACAACATCAGACTCATTTAAATCAGATGCTGTAGTATAGTTGCGTGATTCGACATCAGGCTGATGATATTCAGATTCTAGTGGGCATTTATCCATTTCTATATTTTTTAATGATTCATCACAATTGTGTGCAACATTAGTTTCATTTAAATGAGATACTGTAGTATAGTTGTGTGATTCGCCGATTCCGAATGTTAACAAATGCTGCAAATCCACACCCTTGCCTGTATTTTGACGTGTTTCATGAGTGATGAGATATCCAACTTTAGTAGTTTGCCCACTTTTAATTTTTCTTTCCAACATTTCTTTCCGTATTTTAGATGTAAATACTTCCACCACAATCCGGCTTGTAGTATTAATGAGTAATAAGAATCCATAAGCCAAATTTGCATCTTTCCATATAATGTTATACACAATATCGTGGTCAAGAGACATAATATTTTCCTTATCTTCTTCAGCATAATTTTCGTAAATACCATCAGTAGCCTTTAAAAATTTGAAATCCAACTTTTCCGCATTATCGGGGTTAACGCGAAACCAAAATACAGGACGTGTCTGGTTTGTTGTAGCAAAGGTGTCTGCCCATACATGAACGTCGTTACCATAATATTTCATCACATGGTTTTGAACAAAATATTTAAAGTTGGATTGGTGCAAATAAACCGCCAATAATTTGGGGTGAGATGTTTGCTGGTAGACTGGAATCATCCTTCTTGTGTTAACAAAATTCAAGAGAGCAGTGGAGAGAGATTGAACAAGGTGAAGACCAAGTGCAGTTGTGTGTCGTTCTGGTAGTTGTCGGGGTATATATACCCATCAAACAGGATGTAAAAAAAAAAAAAAAAAAAAAAAAAAAAAAAAAAAAAAAAAAAAAAAATCTATACTGTGGTGAATGTACTGAATCACGCAACACAAGTCCACATGTAATATTAAGAATATAGGTGAGCCAAAGAGACCAAGTGAGCCAGTTATTTTATATAATATATATATATATATATATATATATATATATATTTTTTTTTTTTTTTTTTTTTTTTTTTTTTTTTTTTTTTTTTTTTTCAAGAATTTATAAATCTTTTAGTTCAGAGATTTGTGAGAGGTTTAAAGCTTTTGGTGTAGCCAGAGAGTTTATGAATCAATCGTTTTCAAACAAGGTCCTTTCATGGAAGCTCGATAAATTCTTTTTTTACTGATAATGTCCTTTCTACACACTGGACATTTAAATAATCTTATTGAGCAATCTTCACATGATACGAGGTGGTGACAGGGTTCAAACAAGATATTCATTTCATCACTCTGGCAAACTTTACAAGTTTCACCATAATATTCATTTTTTAATTTGTTTTCCTCTGTTTTCGGTTTGGGTGGATTCAAAATTTTATAAAAATATGGAGATGTTCTTTGTATACGAAAACGATTCATCATGTTTACATATTCGCATTTTGGAAAATGGCGTTGATGTTCCACCCAAGGATCGTCGTAACGTGACCAATCACCCAGCACCCCACCACACATGTAACATTGTACAAGATCACTTTTCCCAATATAATAGAATCCAACGTGTGCCAATTCAGTTGTATCCATTCCAAAGTAGGGCCAAGTTTTAAATGTTTCCCTACGCTTCTCTTCATTCCTCATTTCTATGTTTGAAAAATTAAGCGTGAATTGAGTCCGTTGAGCTGGATCTTTAGGTTCGTTTCCAACAGGTCTACCCAACAGGAATGGACATTTATAAGACAATTCAACATGTTTCTCTATAATGGGTTTCTCGTCATTCCATTCTGCGATGGTCACTCCACAGAATACGCACTGAACAACATCTCTGTTTTTATTATAAAAGAATCCTTGTGTCGCCAATGCGCTGGGATCTTGGGGATATTTCCACAAACAATTCCAATCTTTAAACGAATCCTGCCTATGCATTTCATTTTTGTAAAACGTGTAATCATTCTCGTTGTCTACAGGACATGGAATTTTAATAGTTTTCAAGTACTCACAGTCTGGTGAATACAACTTGTGATATAGCATGGGATCGTCATTCAAACCCCAATTATACATTTCCACAGTACAACTAAAACATTTCACCGTATCCAACACATTGTTAAAGTATAATCCAGAATGGACAAACTCATTCTTGTCCAAGTATATTTGATGAGGCCAATATTTAAACGAATCTAGACGTTTGGATGCCTCATTCATATCAGGAGAAGCTTTCCTACTTTTACAATCATACCCACTATAGAATGTTACAGGCTTGTATCTTTCGTGGAGTGGAATATTTCCGACATTTAAACCTCGAAGAAATGGGCAATCGGGAGACGTTTCAGCGTGCCTTTGCAGTGGTTTATGTTTAAGTTCCCAATTTTGTAAAACTATTTTGCAAAAGACGCATTGAACTCTATCGGCATAATTTGTATAGATGAATCCGCATTCCGTCAATTGTTTAGATGGAGGACTTCTATTTAGCCATCCCTTGAACGTCTCCAGTCGTTTTCTCTCGTAATTTAACTCGTTATATTGATCATTTGTTAAAAGCATGTTTAATCTTTTCAATGATTTATAATATTCTACCATTGTAAGCATAAAATGAATCAATAGTCTATCTGTCACGGCAGTTGTACGCTTTACAATATAAGATTCAAAGTAGTTTTCTTTCTTCCTTTCTACTAGTGAGGTCCAGTCGCGAATGATCCAGCGGAGCACCTGCGCGGGTATTTATACACCACAATAAAAAAAAAAAAAAAAAAAAAAAAAAAAAAAAAAAAAAAAAAAAAAAAAAAAATGATGAGCTAGTCCGTATGAGCCAGGGTGAGCCAAATGAGCCAGATATTTTACATAGTATATTATATATATATATATATATATATATATATTTTTTTTTTTTTTTTTTTTTTTTTTTTTTTTTTTTTTTTTTTTTTTCAAATTTAGAAATCTCTGAGCTGAGAGATTCTTCAGAGCTCAGCAACTTTTGATGAAGCCAGAAACCAAGTGTTTTCGTGAGCCAGAGTGAGCCAGATGAGCCAGATATTTTACATAGTATATTATATAATATATATATATATATATATATATATATATATATATATTTTTTTTTTTTTTTTTTTTTTTTTTTTTTTTTTTTTTTCAAATTCACAAATCTCTCTGAGCTGAGAGATTCTTGAGTGAATGATGAAGCAAGAAACGATGAAGCAAGAAACCAACTGTTTCTAGACTGACTAAATATCTATACCTTTATTTAATGATGCAACTATTTCATAATAATGTGTGCCTTTCATTCAGCTTTTCAAGAATCTGGAAATCTACAATTTTATTTGTCATTCCTCCTTCTTCTTTTCTAATAAATCATCATTTTTCAGCAGTGGTCCCAAGTGTACTTTACTCAAGAGTCTTGTAGCGGCCCATATCCACATTTCTAGCGACGGCACCTCGTCCATTCTCCATTCTCCTGGCCTGGTTTGCTCAAACCCCATAATAGTAAACCATTCTTCTGCATTGTCGACTATCAAATTTGTCTCAAAAATTATTTCATTCGATTGCACGTCCAATGTAAATGTGGTTTCGTTTATCTTGCATTGTAACGACAATTCAGGTAAATGAAACCCGGGATGAATTGCGACTATAACACGAACCATTCTCTCGGCAGTAGTACGCTTTACAATGTAAGAACCGAAGTAGTTTTTTTTCCACCTTTCCACTAGTAAGGTCCAGATGCGAATGATCCAGCGGAGCACATGCGCGGGTATATATACCCTCCAGACCGGATGCTTAAAAAAAAAAAAAAAAAAAAAAAAAAAAAAAAAAAAAAAAAAAAAAAAATCAGACATCACAAGTCCATATGAGCCAGAGTTAGCCAGATGAGCCAGTTATTTTACATAGTATATTATATATATATATATATATATATATATATATATATTTTATATTTTTTTTTTTTTTTTTTTTTTTTTTTTTTTTTAAATCAGAAATCTCTGAGCTGAGAGATTTTTTGGAGCTCAGCAACTTTCGATAAAGCCAGAAACCAAGTGTTTTCGTGAGCCAGATGAGCCAGATATTTTACATAGTATAACCCATTTCTTAAAATTTCGAAAAGTTTGCGAGCAGAGAGCTTTGCATCATTATCGATAAATTCTCTTTTTACTTATAATGTCCTTTCTACACACTGGACATTTAAATAATTTTAATGAGCAATCTTCACATGATACGAGATGACAGCAGGGTTCAAACAGGGTATTCAGGTCACCACTCTGGCAAAGTTTGCAAGTATCATCATCATGTCCTTTTTTTGGTTTATAGTCCTCTTCTATCGGTGTGTATGGATTCAAAACTTTATAAAAATAGGCACCTGTTCCTTCTCTACGAAAACAATTCATCATTTTTACATAGTCACATTTTGGAAAATGGCGTTGATGTTCCACCCAAGGATTGTCGTAACGTGACCAATCGCCCAACACTCCATCGCACTTGAAACATTTTACAAGATCCCTTTTCCCAATGTAATAAAATCCAACATGTGCCAATTCTCTTGTATCGATTCCAAAGTAGGGCCAAGTTTTAAATGTTTCCCTACGCTTTTCTTCATCCTTCATTTCTGCATTTGAATAACTATTTGTGGATTTAATCTGTTGAGCTAAATCTCTATCTTTGTTTCCAACAGGTCTTCCTAACAGGAATGGACATTTATAAGATACTTTAACATGCTTTTCTATAACGGATTCATCGTCATTCCATTCTGTAATGATCACTCCACAAAATACACATTGGACAACATCTCTGTTTTCATTATAAAAAAATCCCTGCGTCGCCAATGCGCTGGGATCTTGGGGATATTTCCACAAGCAATTCCAATTTTCAAATGAATCCAGCCTATGTATCTTTGTTTTGTAAAAATCATTCTCATTGTCTAAAGGACGTGGAAAGTTTATAGTTTTCAAGTATTCACATTCAGGAGAAAACAACTCGTGGTATAGCATGGGATCGTCGTTCAAATCCCAATCATACATTTCCACATTGCAACTAAAACATTTCACACAATCTTCTATACCAGTAAAATATAATCCAGAATGGACAAACTCATTCTTGTCCAAATATACTTGATGTGGCCAATTTTGAAACGAGTCCAGACGTTTGGATGTCTCATTCATATTAGAAGGAGCTTTCCACTTTTTACCATCATATCTATAGAGCCTTACGGTATTGTATTCTCTTTGGAGTGGAATATTTCCAACATTTAAACCTCGAAGAAATGGGCAATCGGGAGACGTTTCGGCATGCCTTTGCAGTGGGTTATGTCTACGTTTCCAATCGCATAAAACAACTTTACAAAAGACGCATTGAACTCTATCGGCAGAGTTTAAATAGATGAATCCATAATGTGCCAAATGTTCACGTACAGGATACCTATTGAGCCATCCCCGGAACGTCTCGAGGCGTTTCCTCTCGCACTTGAACTCTTTACATCGATCATTTGTTAAAGGAGTGTTTAGTATCTCTGTTCCGTACACTTTTTGCTGCATCATTTTGACTGTTGAATATAGAATCAAGCAGTAATCTATCTGTCACGGCAGTTGTAAGCTTTACAATGTAAAATCCAATGAAATTTATCTCTTCCTTTCCACTAGAAGGGTTCAGCGGCGAATGAACT
>BPLQ01003869.1:4015-20042 GCA_021605075.1 Caerostris darwini | reverse complement strand
ATGGAAGAGAATCCTGTTAACTCCCAGCAGGCAGACTGACCACCGAAGCCTGACCATGCCTAAATCGACTATCGAAACCTGGTAATCGAGTCTTCCCGTTCGTGAAAGCATGGACTACAGAACGCCTACCAACGATTCGAACCTGAGCCCTTCTACACGCATGTTGCCATGGCGCCACGATTCGGGTAGGAAGTAGACTAGAAATCAGACGATGAAAAAACTCTGTGCTGGGATTGGATGCAATAACACTTCTGACCAAAGACTTTTTTCAACTTGTAGAACAGGAACTCGGCATTACCTGGATTGCACCGTGCATTTCAATTAAACATTAAGATTCAATTAGCCATCACAACTTCAAATTCGCATCCTCGATTATGGTGTCTGAAAGCCTTGAAACTGCTGCCCCAGCCAAACGGAAGAATAAACCAGCCACCTAATAATTTAACGTAATTACCGGTAATTACTTACACAAATAAGTAAGTAAGTAGGTAATACAATAAGTTACTACATTCTTACTACATAACTCTAACATAACTCTAGTTACATAACTCTAGTTACTACATAACTCTAAACTTCTACTTTGGGCAAGAATCCTAACTAGATTAATCAACAAAATTCGAATCCGTCCTCACTGGAATTATTGTTATCACATTTCGGTTAACATGGATTGCAAGATTTAGAGGATATTTTTTTTATTTTGTTATGCAATGGGATATCTAAAACCATTTTAACTCACTCCCGAATTAGAGGTATTTTGGAATTTTAGAAATATTTCTGATTTAATTACTGTTCAATTGAATAACATGCAACATTTCTCTGCTCTATCAACAGTACCATCACAGTTCCATTCCAGTAAAAGAATTTACATATCCACAAGCTCTGTAATGATGTCGGCGCATGAAGTCTGCGCAGCAAACGTAATTTATAAATACTGGCGTGTTATAAATACAGCGTGCTATTTTACGTTTTATGTCCTCTTTAAGTGAAATATAACATTTTCATATTTTTAAAATATACCATTTTGGATGTTTTGAGTTGTAATATTCTAAATTACTATTTCACTTTGAAAAACCGAGCTATTTGGATTATTAATTTTAAGAATGTCGAAGGATCAAAGAAAATTCGATAGTTTTGGCCAAATCTCTAAAGATAAGGACGAGGTCATGTCATTTCCTGAAAGGCTACTAAGAGCACCAGCAGGGAGTAGCGGGCAGAATCACCTTGCTAGACGGAATGTTGGAGATGGGTCACATGAACCGTCATCTGGTAACATGCAGAATCGCTCCAGGACAGGAAATGCTATGTTAAATGAACCTTCATCTGGTCTGTTTCATCGTATATCAGGACCTGCAAATCACATGAGTGGGTGCAGAAGGAGTACAAAATGTTGTCCTTTCTTCAGAGAAATTGCAACAACCTGCTGATATTCCTTGTTGCAGTCAACTTCAAATAAAAGAAATATAGCGATTACTCAAGACTCCCTGTCCGGATGTAGTATGCGGAATAAAAAATACGTTATTATGAAATAAATTCTAATGAAAGTAGTAGTCAGCCTCTTGACTTGAGCATCAGGGGAGCCTCGTACAAAACGGACGACATAAGCGGTGGTGAAAACAGCAGGTTTCAAAAGATTCAAAGGAATATTTCCTCAAATTCCAATGAGTGTTCGAGCTCAGTGTGTGATGTCTGCAGAAAAGAATATTCTAGCGTGCCTAGTCTCAACCGTCACATGCTCATTCACAGCGCTGAGAATCCGTTTGTGTGCAAAATTTGTCAAACGACCTTTTCCCGACATTCGCATCTCGAAGTTCACATGGTTGTTCACACCGGGGAGAAACCGCACATATGCAAAATTTGGCAGCGAACATTTACTCAATCGTCCAGTCTCAAACATCACGTGGCTATTCACTCCGGAACAAAACCGCATCAGTGTGACTATTGCTGTTATCGAACTGCCCGAAAACCTTCGCTGAATACACACTTGAAAAGATATCTTCTGAACATAAGGAAAAATGTCCCGTTTGTTGTGATTATTTCTACTCTAAGGAGACGCTGAAATCTCATAAATGTAAAAAAAAATATATACAGTAACAGTCTCTTAGCATAAATAAGCACTTAAAATTTTATTTTGTACATTAATTGTAAAACATTTCTTTTTATTTATGCCAAACATTGTTTACCCTGTTAATCACGATACTATAGAAACCCAGTTCTCGCCCAAACGTTTTTGGGTAATAATTGCTATTTTATAAATGTTTGTGTTGAGTGGCCTACTATTCAATTTGAAAATTTTTTTGTAATTGTTTCGTTGTGATTCGTTCACGTTTTACATGTGGTCCTTGTATTAATTATCAAATTTTATCATTTTGTGTGCTATAATGAATTTTAATTTAAAATCGTTGTTTACATGAATACTTTTTAATGCTAAATTAAAGGCATGTAAAATTTTTCGTTTTATATGCATCTTTTTTAATTTTTGATCTATGCATCTTTTTGTGAGAATGTAGTAAACATATTTTAATTCGGTTTAAAATACTTTTTAGGATAATTGTAAAATCGATATTTTAAGAAGAGGTGTCAAAAATTCCATTGGTTAAGATTCAAAATATTCATTTCTATATGGTGTTTTAATTAATTTGTTTAAGAATTTTATGTTGTAGTTTGAAAATTTAGGATTGAAATGCATTATATTAATACATTAATGAATATGGGTCATAATTCTAAATGAGCCTTAAAATTAATTCTTAACGAAATTAATTTAATGTTGTGGTTTGAAAATTAAAAATTTTAAGGTTTTATATTAATACATCAATGAATATTAAATGGATTTTTACTAGTATATATATAACGTATCTGTAGTAAAATGTTTATTAGATGCATCTCTAATGTGTAATTTATACTAATATTTTAACACATTAGGTATGTTTATACAATTTTTAAGATCTGTTGTAATATTGCTAACCCTTGATTCAAAAATTATGATTGTTAATATTCTTTGCAAGAGGTCTGATTTTGTGTAAATGCATTCAAAATTTTACTATTAACCATAAGAACATATTTTTTGCCTTTAAATATTATCAAACATTGCTTTCAATATTTGTATGAAGTTGAATATTTCTGTACTTTTATTCATATTTACAGTTATTGGTGTTAATTTGTAGCTTGTATTTGTTTTTTTTAAATTGTTCTAAATTTATTAATAATAAAATGCTTAGTCTGATGTAAATTCTTCAATTTTGCTAACACCTTTCATGCAAATCTTCAAGATTCTCCACCGGCTTACACTAATAATACAACTACATTGATTCCATTAAATCAAACACTTTAGAGAGTGAGTTTAATCTAAAAACAATAAAAACAAATAATGGACAATGATGTGTTTATGTATCGAGTATCTCCCGAGCATTACTGCTTTTCATTAATTCGACATGAAAAAAACACAATTTTGTATAAATTGTTTATTTGAAAATAAAACTGTTGCTTGTTAAACTTTTTATTCGGGGCGGACTGTGAGATAGCGTGAAACAAGAAATTAATGTAGTTTTGCATTCATGTTAAATCTTCATATAAAATTAGTTGCACTGTACAGAATCATCAAAGCAGATGTTGCGCCTAGTATCGGAGCCAATATTGTAGAATTGCCTCTAATGGTGGAGTTGATGGAATCTTGAGAAGGGGACAGGGTAGTGGTTCACATAACGTCACTTCTCTTCTTACCCAATTCGATATTTCAGTTTAATATCGCGCAATTGTTTTTGCTCGAGACGTCATTGAGAGAGAATGTTGCGTCAGCGGAGCTGTAATTTTTAGTGATTGCCATGTCCAAAGTACTATCGGTGGTTGCAGAAGAACGTAATATTAGCAGAGTTCTTATGTTGATATACTATAGAATTGACTAATTGTGAGTTAAATGTTTTTAGTCATAACACCATGTGCTCTGTCTGGTGTTTTATCGCTGTAATTGACTAATGTGTCCACTCTCTAATAGAATAATTCTATGCACTGGGGTGGGGGGGGGGAGTATATGCATGAAATTTGTATAGTGAATCCATGTATGTTCTATTGGAGATGTTTCAAAGAAGGTTGTTTGAAAATGCACTTTATGGAGAATTAAAGTATCTTGAACACATGGTCAAGCTATAGTTGCTTAAAATATAACTTACTTTTACATTAATGATTAATTATGATATGATATGAATTTTTTTCAAAAATATAATAAAAATACGGATAAAGTTCATTATTAGGTATTGATAGTTTTGGTCTAATGCGTGAAATTTTTTATAATTTTTTTTCTGTCGATTGATTCGATTAAAATATTTTTTTTATTTATTTATGTGTCTATATTATACAAATCTGTAGGATGTTTTTTTTGCCTGTTTGTATTCGATTAAATTGACATTTTTATGAAATCAATAACAGTTTTCTAAAATATTCCTTGTTCTGAGGTTTGTCCAGACGAATTTAACAGAAATCCTCTTTAATTTTGTAATTTAAACTTCTTATTTACATTTCAAACGTTATAAGGCCATATTGACAGTTTAAAAAAAAATTCCCATGCAATTTATGTGAAGATTGCATCGGTTGATCACAGTTCAGTCTCCTACGATCTGTAATATTGCAGAACCAAGGTCAACACACACATTGTGTTTTTTCTTTATTTGCTGAACATGCTTACCTTAATTTATGCAATATTGCGAGACGACTCTTCTGCGTTATTATATCTGACATGCAAAGAACTTCCCAACGTAATAAAATAAAGAGTTTGTTTCGTTAATTTGTATTTTACTTAATTCTGAGACACATTATCCGAAAATTTCTATAAGTGTAAAATACAATATTTTCTGGTAAAAAAAGTGACGATGAACATTTATTGCCAACTCGCAGTAGTGGCTTTATTTGAATGGAGGTTATTTAAAAGGTTATCCGCTAAACATATGACAAGATGGAGGTAGATGAAATAAACTAAGATGCATGCCAACGTGCTTTATATCGAACATTCCTCTAATTTCATTCAAAAAATGCTCTTTCGCAGAATCACACATTGTTGATGAAAACAAAATGCTATTGAACTGCTATCAGTATTGATGAATACAAAATAATAACCGAAAAAAAATCTTTATGTTGGCATGGCAACATTTATTTCTATATGGAAATTAGTTTCATGACATTTGGAAAAATTAAGAAACCTTTTTCTATATCTTTTCCCTATTAAACGTTATAATTAATTTGAAGTAATATTTTTTAGAAATAGATGTAATACTTTTTTTTCAAATATCCCAAGCCTACAATTAAATTTTAGTATTTAAAATTTTATGAACAGTACCCTTTTAAATTTTCAAAATATAAAATAATTATTGTCCATGATTTAGCACCAATAATATTCAAAAACGTCTGGAGATGAAAGATAAAAATATGCAAGTCGATGAATAAAAATTATTTTCGAATATGTTAATAAACCATTCAAAAAATGTCAAGTAGCAATTTGCCCGATAAAGCTTTTAGCCATATTGTTTAAGAAATTGGATGATAGAATTAAAAAAAAAATTTTAAAAGAAGAAAATGCTATTTTGTTTCTTGTTTGGGTTGTTCAATATATACTATAAAGAATTTTTGTTCTACTCATGCAATATTTGAAAGTTTAAAGCTTATTATTAAAAAAACCTTTACATTTAAACTATTAATTTAATGCCATAACGGCCATGCACTCACTAGTCACAGCACTAAGCCTGATGCTTGGTTTATATTTTAGTTTGATTTTATTTTGACCCCAAGGCTTTTTAATGCAGATATTTGCTACTCACAGTGATCTCAGGATTCTGACCATGTGACAGCAATGCATGCATTTATTACTCTGCATTTTCTATATTGGCGTTTTTTTCGCTATTTAGAAAAACAGACATCTACTGCTGTTTCAATTATTAAATTTTACACGGTTTGCTTCACAGAGAAGAATATTATGATTCGCAGCAATCTATTAATACTGAGATTTTCAACACATTCTCCATAATGTTAACACTTTCTTCATAATGTAATGAATGTAACAAAATAATAGGCAAAGTTACGAGTAAAAAAGCTCTAGGGCGCAAGATTAAGTCTCATTGTTTACTTTTCCTTCTTTGGATTACCATCACGGACTGAAAAGTCTTAGTATATAATACACTGGATTTATTTTCCTCAGCACCTCAGCCCTCTACCTTGGCCTTTATATAGGATCTACTAGTTAAGAAGGGGATGGTGGAGCATTTGTAGTTCTCATGCACACCACTGAAGGACAATAAAGCGTCTTGAATTTGGGTAGCACCTTGTGTCTAAACTTTAGGGTGCTATATGGGAAAAACTCCTGAAACGTCCAACCAGGCGGCCTGGCAATCGTGTCTCTTCTTTTCTGAAAGCAGTCACTACAAAAAGGTCTGCAAAGAATTCGAACCTGTGCCCTGGCCAAAGACTTTCAACAAATTGAAGAACAGGAACTCAGCTTTACCTGGTGTGCACCGTGGATTTCATTTCAACTTTAAGATTCGATTAGACATCATAATTTTTAATTTGCATCCTTGATTATGGTGTCTGCGAGTTCTGAAACTGCTCCCTCCTGCCGAACTGAACAATAACACCACCGCCTAACTATTTAATGTATTTACCGGTTAAAGCATAAGTAAGAACACTTTCAGATCAGCACCTCTTGTACAGCTTCGAATCCAACCTGTTTTATCCAGGCAGCTCGAATTAGAATTTTTTTGTAGAAAAATTCATGCTTACATTCATTTTACAATAAGTGAAAGTTTTTCATTAAATCCGTTACTTCAAATTGTCCTCAAAAGTAAAATACTAATTTCAAAAATAAAATACTTGTGGCTTTCTTCTTTTCAGAATGACAAATGAACCTTATTAAAAGGATACATTGCTGGGCTTCGGTGTACATTGGTTTCTCATACATTTAGTAGTATTTTTTTCACTTGATTTGATAAAATAAAGTTGCATAATTCAATTCAATGAAAAGAGAGTATTTAATTCATTTTACATGTATTTTAAGTAATTACATTCTTACAATAAGACTATGCTTCGACTTTATGCAAGAATTCTAATTAAATTAATCAACAAAATTCGAATCCATCCTCACCGTAATCACATTTTGGTTAACATGGATTGTAAGATTTAGAGGACATTTTTTTTTATTTCGTTATACAATGGAATATCTAAAATCCTTTAAATTGACACACGAACTAGATCTAAATTGGAAAGTTAGAAATAATTTTAATTTCATTACTCTTCAATTGAATGACATGCAACATTTCGTAGCTCCATCAACAACTTCCATCGCAGTTCCATTCCAGTCAAAAAATTTACATATCCACAAGCTCTGTAATGGTGTACAGCGCATGAAGTCAGCGCAACAAATAATTTATAAATACGCTGTGTCATGAATACAGCGCGCTATTTTATGTTTTGCAAGTTTTATGCGCATTTTGAATTAAATATAAAATTTTTATAACATTAAATGATATTAAAACCTTAACTGAAGTTTTCTGAGTGTTTTTGTATTGTAATTTATTAAATCGTTATTACATTTTGAAAAAACCCAAGTTATTAGGATAACTAGTTTTAAAAATGTCAAAAGATGAAAGGAAAGCCGACAGTTTTGCGAAACCTTCAAAGATGAGGCAGAGGATCCGGCACTCTTTGAAACCCTACGAAGAGTACAAGTAGGACGTAACATGCAGAATCGCCCCGGGACTGGAAATGCTACGTCAAGTGAACCGCCAGCTGATCTATTTCATCGTATGTCAGGATCTCGAAATCCTATCTGCTCCGGTATGAGCGTGGAAGGTGGACAAAATGTCGTCCGTTCTTCAGGGAACGTGCAACAATCTGTTGAATATTTCTTGTCGCAGTCCACTTCAAATAAAAGAAGTATAGCGAAAACTAATGACTCCGCTTCCGGATGTAATATATTTAATAAAAAAATGCGTTATTGTGAAATGAATCCTAACGAAAGTAGTTGTCAGCCTCTTGACCTGAGCATCAGGGGAGCCTCGCACGAAACGGACGGGATAAGAGACGGTGAAATCAACAGCTGTCAAAAGACTCAAAGTAATACTTCCGCGAGTTCTGCGGAGTGTTCGAGCTCAGCTTTGAGTTCTTCTAAGAAGTCAAGAGACCAGGGAAAGAAACACGTGTGTGACGTCTGCAAAAAAGAATTATCGCGTTTGTCTAGTCTCAAACGTCACAAGCACGCTCACACCGGTGAGAAACCGCAAGTGTGCAACAATTGCCAAATGGCCTTTTACGAATCCTCAGATCTCAAAAAACACATGCGTATTCACTCCGGGGAGAGACCCTACTCCTGCGAAATTTGCCAACAAACATTTACTCAATCGTCCAGTCTCAATTCTCACAAGGCTATTCACTCCGGAATAAAATTACATTGTGACTATTGCGATTTTGAAACTGCCCATAAAAGTTCGCTGAATAAACACTTGGCAAGACGTCATTCTGAGCATAAGGAAAAATGCGATGTTTGTAGTCATTATTTCTACTCAAAGAAGTCGCTGCAAACTCATAAATGTAAAAAAATATAGTAACAAACTCTTAGCATAAATACGCATTTAAAATTTTATTTTGTTGATTAATTGTAAAACTTTTCTTTTTGTTAATGCCAAATGTTGTTTACCCTGTTATTTAATCTCGATACTAAAGAACGTTCTCTCCCAAACATTTTTGGGCAATAATTTCTATTGGACAAAAGTGCTAATAAATTAACCAGAGTTGAAGAAAGTTCCAAGATCTAAATCAGAAATACAATATGACTGCACAATAACTAAGTTTCAGAGACACTTAAAAAATATTAAATAAGGCTACCATAATTTAATTTTTCTCATTGAGAGGATTAGCCGTTTTGTGCTTGAGCGGCCTATTCTTCAGTGTGTAAGTTTTATTGTGATTGTTCCGTTGTGATTCGTTCACGTTTTACATGTGATCATCGTGTTAGTTATCAAATTTTATTATTTTAAATGATATAATGATTCTTAATCTAAAATTTTGTTTACATGAATAATAAATTTTATTGCTAAATATTAGTGTAAAATTTTTTTCCTTTGTTTTGAATATACATCTTTAAGCTAGAATGTATTCAATATATTTTAATTGGCTTTAAAATATTTTTAGTGTACTTGTAAAATAAATATCTTAAGTTGAGGTATTTTTAAACATTCTATTGGTATAGTTTTAAAATATTCATTTATAATTGATGTTTTAATTAATTTTCCATAAATGTTAATTATATGTTAGAGTTTGAAAATTTATGATTTAGATGCATTATATTAATAAATTAACGAATATCGAATGGAGTTTTACTCGTTTTATGCAACGGATGTATCTATAGTAAGATGTGTATTAGATGCATCTATGATGTGTTTTATACTTATATTTTATCTAATTATGGATGTTTGTAAATTTTTTTTGAATCTGTTGTAATATTTCCAACCGTTGATTCAAAACTATGATTATTAATATTCTTTGCATCACCACTATACACAAACCTCTTGCTTTCAAAATTTTACTATTAACCATTTTTGCCTTTAAATATTATTAATCAAACTATATAAAATCTTTATGAAAATGAATATTTCTGTATCTTCCTTCAAATGTACAGTTATTGGTTTTAATTTGTGGCTTTTATATATTGTTCGAAATTTATTAATAATAAAATGCTTAGTTTGATGTATATTCTTTAATTTTGCTGACACCTCTCATGATAATCAAAAGATTCTCCACTTGTTTGCACTAATATTACAACTACATTGCTACCATTAGATGAAATACTTTAGTGAATGAGTTTAATCTAAAAACAATAACAGTAGATAGTGGAAAATGGTGCATGTATATATCGAGAATCTCCCGAGTATCGCTTTTCGTTAAAAATACAATTTACAAACAAACAACAATAAATTGCAGACAAACAACAATAAATAGTTTATCTGAAAATAAGTATTACTTGTGGAACTCTTTGTTCGAAGCGGGCTGTGAAATAACGTTAAACAAGAAATTAATGTAGTTTGCATTCATGTTAAATCTCGGTATAAAATTATTTGCAATATACAGATTTTGGACGTAGTATCAGACTCAATGTTGTAGAATTGCCTCTTATGGGGAGTTGAGGGAATTTTGAAAGGGGAACAGGGTAGTGGTTTATATGACGTCACTTCTATTTGACGATATTTGAGTTTAATATCGCACAATTATGTTCGTTCGAGACAGCATTGAGGGAAGATGTTGTTTCAGCGGTGCTGTAATTTTTAATGATTTCCATTTCCACAGTACTATCGGTGGTTGTAGAAGAACGCAAGACATACGGTGTTTATATTAAGATACTTTAGATTTGACCAATTGTGCGTAAAATGGTCTTGATCATAACACCATGTGCTGTGTTTGGCTTTGAAGTCCCCAACAATACTGCTATATCGGTGTAATTGACTAATGTGTCCTTCTGGTGTTATAATTCTATCAACTTGGGGGTGGTAGATGCTTGAAGTTATTATATTGAATCCATTTCTGTTTTATTGAAGAGTTGGAATATGCTTTTTTTGGTGAATTAAATTTCCTTGATCACATGGTCAATATATAGTTGCTTAAATTATAACTTTTACTTCAATTATTAATTACAATATGCAAATAAGCCCTTTTTTGTATATTAAAAATACGGATAAAGTTCATTATTAGCTATTAATATTTTGGTATATTGCGTGCAATTTGGTTTAATTGTTTCTGTCGATTGATTCGATTAAAGTGTTTAGTCGACTTACATCTGTACTATATAAATCTGTAAGACGTTTTTGTTTGCCTGTTTTGTCAATTCAAGTCGTTTAAATTATGGGAAATTTCCTTTGCTTTAAAATATTAATTATATTTTCTACATTAATTGTATTAAAATTTATTTCCCCTTCTAATATACTCCTTTTGTTCTACGTTGAAGTGTTGGAAAATTTAAGAAAAAAAACATTTTATCAGAAGGCCAGAAAAATTTTCAAATGTATCCAGAGAACAAAATTTGCCATGGAATTTTGGGAGTGTTTCTAATAGTTTTTACTTTAATTGATAACGACATTTCAAAAAGGAAAGAATTCTGTGAAAGCCTGCATTACTTGAAATCGATTTTAAGCTACACAAATGTATGCTTAATAGAGGTAATGTTACAGTACCATGAAAAATGCTTCGAATTGAAGATATATCGTAATATTTTTGAACAAATAAAATATCAAAATTTGAAGCCTTTCTTCGCTGAAACTGCTATGCCTGGATAAGAAATTCATATTTTTACACTTAAATTAAATTGATAATTTGAATTTTGAGAAGGACTTCCCCTCCTCAAATATATTTTTGAATAAGGAAACTGAAATAGAGAATTACAAATATTTCCGATGTTCGAAAACCTTCAATTATATGCAGTTTAATTAGCTAAGTGGTTTATTCCTCTCTGGTTGCGTCAATGAGTGACAAAATCCCGCGTGTTGTTTCGTGGACTATGTGTTTTGAGTGATTCTCCTTCTCCAACTCCAAAAAGCGCAATCATGTTCAAACGTCCCTTTTATGAACTAAAGTGTTTCATTAAAAATCTTTCACATATTAATGCAAGAAAAGTTTTTAGAAGTTTATTTGATAGATTATTTATTGCGTTTAAAAATTCCTTTTTATATACATGGACATTAACTGGTGTTAATAATCTATCGGCAGAAATAAAAGTTTACTAGCAGAGCGGGGTTTTGATACACGGACCTCAGGGTTATGGGCCCAGCACGCTTCCACTGCACCACTCTGCTCGGTTAAATTTTGTCCTATAATAATCTAACAAAACATATTGTTAATACTGTTATAAAAACGTTCTACGTGTATTGTACGTCCATGAAAACATTTATACTTATTAGCTTAAACCCATTAAAATAAAGTGCATAAGAATAATTTAATCTTTCACAAACAATTGTAAGAAAAGTTTACAGACGTTTATGTAGTTGATTTATTATGCTAAAGTGTGCTTGAGATATCGTGATGTAAACGTACATCAAACGACGTTAATTATCCATCATCTGAAATAAAAAAAAATGTTTTACAAGCATAGTGGTGTTTCGATCCACGGGCCTCAGGGTTATGGGCTCAGCACGCTTCCACTGCGCCACTCAGCTCGGTTGGTCGAGTTCCTATAATAATCTAGTAAAACATATTGTTATTATTATTATAAAAATGTTCAATCTTCACCAGGTGTAAAAAAACATTTTTTTTACAACTTACACTTTTTAACTTAACACAATAAAATAAAGAAAATGTATAAGAATAATTTAATCTTTCCCATATTAATGTAAGAAAAGTGTACAGAAGTTTATTGAACAGATTAGTTATTGTGTTAAAATTCCTTTTAATATACATGGACATTAACTTGTGTTAATAATCCATCGTCAGAAATGAAAAAATAGGTTTACTATCAGAGCGTGGTTTCGATCCACGGACCTATGGGTTATGGACCCAGCACGCTTCCACTATGAGACTCTGCTTGTTTGTGTGTTTTGCTATAATAATCTAATAAAACATATTGTTATTATTGTTATAAAAATGCTATTTATCTTTAATCTCTAAAACTTTAAAAAAATAATCTAAATCTTTAGCGTGAGTTCGTAAATGAATTTTTTTAACACCTTTTTTTTTTTTAGCTTAACACATTAAAATAAACGAAGAGAGTACAATAATTTAATCATTCGCATATTAATTTAAGAAAAGTGTACAGAAATTTATTTGACAGATTATTTATTGGGTTAAACTCTGTGCCGAGATTGGATGCGGTAAATCTTCTGGCCAAAGACTTTCTCAAATTGAAGAACAGGAACTCAGCTTTACCTGGTGTGCACCGTGGATTTCATTTCAACTTTAAGATTCGATTAGACATCATAATTTTTAATTTGCATCTTTGATTATGGTGTCTGCGAGTTCTGAAACTGCTCCCTCCTGCCGAACTGAACAATAACACCACCGCCTAACTATTTAATGTATTTACCGGTTAAAGCATAAGTAAGAAAACTTTCAGCTCGGCACCTCTTGTACAGCTTGGAATCCAACCTGTTTTATCCAGGCAGCTCGAATTAGAATTTTTTTGTAGAAAAATTCATGCTTACATTCACTTTACAATAAGTGAAAGTTTTTCATTAAATCCGTTACTTCAAATTGTCCTCAAAAGTAAAATACTAATTTCAAAAATAAAATACTTGTGGCTTTCTTCTTTTCAGAATGACAAATGAGCAAATGTATTAAAAGGATACATTGCTGGGCTTCGGTGTACATTGGTTTCTCATACATTTAGTAGTATTTTTGTCACATGATTTGATAAAATAAAGCTCCATAATTCAATTCAATGAAAAGAGAGTATTTAATTCATTTTACATATATTTTAAGTAATTACATTCTTACAATAAGACTACGCTTCGAATTTATGCAAGAATTCTAATTAAATTAATCAACAAAATTCGAATCCATCCTCACCGTAATCACATTTTGGTTAACATGGATTGTAAGATTTAGAGGACATTTTTTTTATTTCGTTATACAATGGAATATCTAAAATTCTTTAAATTGACACACGAACTAGATCTAAATTGGAAAGTTAGAAATAATTTTAATTTCATTACTCTTCAATTGAATGACATGCAACATTTCGTAGCTCCATCAACAACTTCCATCGCAGTTCCATTCCAGTCAAAAAATTTACATATCCACAAGCTCTGTAATGATGCACAGCGCATGAAGTCAGCGCAACAAATAATTTATAAATACGCTGTGTCATGAATACAGCGTGCTATTTTATGTTTTGCAAGTTTTATGCGCATTTTGAAATAAATATAAAAATTTTATAACATTAAATAAATTAAAACCTTAACTGAAGGTTTGAGTGTCTTGTATTGTAATTTATTTAATCGTTATTACATTTTAAAAAAACCAAGTTATTTGGATTACTAGTTTTAAAAATGTCAAAAGATCAAAGAACAGCCGACAGTTTTTGCGATTCCTTCAAAGATGACGAAGAGGATCCGGCATTCTTTGAAACCCTACGAAGAATACAAGTAGGACGTAGCATGCAGAATCGCCCCGGGACTGGAAATGCTACGTCAAGTGAACCGCCAGCTGATCTATTTCATCGTATGTCAGGACGTCCAAATCCGATGAGCTTCGATATTGGCGCGGAAGGAGGACAAAATGCTGTACGTTCTTCAGAGAACGTCCACCAATCTTCTGATTATTTCTTTTCCCAACGAACTTCAAATAAAAGAAATATATCGAATACTAACGACTCTTTAACCTGAAGTAGTGTGTGGAATAAAAAAATGCGTTATTGTGAAATGAATCCTAACGAAAGTAGTTGTCAGCCTCTTGACCTGAGCATCAGGGGAGCCTCTCACGAAACGGACGGGATAAGAGACGGTAAAATCAACAGCTGTCAAAAGACTCAAAGTAGTACTTCTGCAAGGTCTAAAGAGTGTTCGAATTCAGCTTTGAGTTCTTCCAAGAAGCCAAGAGAGCAAGGAAAGAAACACGTGTGTGATGTCTGCAAAAAAGAATTATCTGTATTGTCTAGTCTCAAACGCCACAAGCTCATTCACACCGGTGAGAAACCGTTCGTGTGCAATACTTGCAAAATGGCCTTTTCCCAATGCTGGAATCTCAGAAGACACAAGCGTACTCACTCCGGTGAGAAACCGTATTCTTGTGAAATTTGCCAACAAACATTTAATCAATCATCCAATCTCAATCGTCACATGGATATTCACTCCGAAACAAAAACACATTTTGATTATTGGGATTTTGAATCTGCCCATAAAAGTTTGCTGAATAAACACTTGAAAAGACACCATTCTGAGCATAAGGGAAAATGTCCCGTTTGCTGTGATTATTTCTACTCGAAGAAGTCGCTACAATCTCATAAATGTAAAAAAACGGGGTAATGTTCTCTCAGTGTTAGTTAGCATTTACGATTTAATTTCTTGACAAGTTTATAGTTTTTGTTGTTTATGCCAAATGTAGTTTACTTTGTTAACTAATCTCGATACTAAAGAACGTTCTCTCCCACATTTTTTTGGGCCAAGTCCACTATTGGATAGAAGTGCTTATAAATTTAACAAGGGTTAAAGATAATTCAAAACTATGAATTAAAACTAATACGACTGTCCAATAACTATGTTTGATAGACTCTTAAAATATAATAAATACGTAAACAATAATTGAATTTTTATTGTAATTGTCTCGTTGTAATACGTTAACGTTTTAAATGTATCCTTGTATTAATTATCAAATTTTATGATATAAAGAGTTTGAATTTGAAATCTTTGTTTGCATGAATAATAAATGTTAATGCAAAATTTAAGGAAAGTAAATTTTTCTATTAATGTGAAATATGCATCTTTAAGTGAGAGTGTAGTAAACATATTTTAATGGCTTTTAACTCCTTTTTAGTGTAATTGTAAAATCGTTATTTTAAGTAGAGGTGCTCTCAAAAACTCCCATTGGCTTAGATTCAAAATACTCATTTCTATGTGGTGTTTTAATTAATTTGTTTAAAAATTTTATGTTGCAGTTTGAAAATTTAGGATTGAAATGCACTATATTAATGAATATGGGTCATAATTCTAAATGGGCTTTTAAATTAATTTGGTTAAGAATTAATTTTATGTTGTTTGAAAATTTAATACCTTAGAATATTATATAAATACATAATTGAATACCAAATGAATTTTTACTAATGCATACGCAACGTATCTGTAGTAAAATGTTTATTAGGTGCATCTCTAATGTGTAATTTATACTAATATTTTAACAAATTATGTATGCTTATACAATTTTTACGATTTATCGTAATAATGCTAACCATTGATTAAAAAATAATGATTATTAATATTCATTGAAAGAAGCCTGATTGTGTGCAGATGCATTCTAAATTTTACTATTAACCATAAAATTATCTCGGATTTTTTTTTTTTTTTTTTTATAAAGTTGGAAT
>BPLQ01003866.1:0-37501 GCA_021605075.1 Caerostris darwini | reverse complement strand
ATATTATTATTGTATATGTTAGACTATATTCTCTATGTGTGTCCCTTGGAAGGGGGCTGTGTGTGGTCTCCGCACCTGACCGGATGGGTCGAGCTGGGGATGAAGGGGATATATGTGGAAAGTATTTTAATTGGCAGGGGCCATAAAACACTTTGAGGCCAGATGGTCAAGAAATCAGTTGATCACGACGGGGACTTGGATTTATGGACGGAGGAGCGTCTGCCCAACGGATATAGACTCTAATACGGTGTCGGCAATCGCCTCCCCCTGGAAAGTATTTTAATTGGCAGGGGCCATAAAACACTTCGAGGCCAGATGGTCAAGAAATCAGTTGATCAAGCCGGGGATTTGGATTTATGGACGGGGGGGTGTCTGCCCAACAGATATAGACTCTAATACGGTGTCGGCAATCGCCCCCCACCGAGAACGAACTATAAAATGGTGGTGATGGACATCGCAAGAGGACAGAGAGAAAGAAAAGAGACGAGGAACGGAGACTCCGGAGCTTGAAGGAAGGTGCCTGAGCGAGGCTGAGAAGGTTGTACACCACCAGCGCAAAATATAGAGATATTAAACTGGGAGTTTGACGGCGATTCGGAATGACTGGCTGCTCTGGCATACTTGTATGATTTCACTGGTGCTGACACAAGAGCCCCATGAGCGGTTGGACGGAGCACCCTTGCTGCCAAGACTTTGATTTATGGTGCGTATAGAGCATTATTATCACTAAAAACATTAAAGTTAACAAAGAAAAAAAGGAGCCCTTCTTCCCCAGCTGTAGTGGCAAATTATGAAACTGTAAGGTCAATCACCTTGTTATTATATTATTGAACTTAAATTTAGAATTGCAAGCAACTGTATAAGTTATATTTTATTTAAGGCATTGTCTGAATTATACTTTTATTGATAACATTAATTAAATGACTTTAATTTCAAGCTTACTATTGTAAATATCAATAAATACATTTTTGTTTATATTTTAAATTATGAAGTTTTCGTCTGTGTGTTATTTCATGTGTGTTTCCTTTTCCAACTTACATAAGTCTCTGAAGGCATGCGAATTAGTTGATTTAAAATGTGGTATGGGTTATTGCGGAATTTCATAATGGTTATCGTGTGTTAAGTAAACGGTGTAGCTAGTTGTTTATAGGATCGGGAATTATTAATATGTATGTTTAAAAGTAAATGACAACACCACATAAAAATTGGTGCCGTGACCTACCTTCAGAAATTTATTGACTTATATTGGAGAAGGATTCATGTTCGTGAAATAAATGTATTATATTCTATATATATTTTACCTTATATATATATATTTTTATTTTATGTGTTAATGTGCGTTATTCTATATCATTTTTATACATAATTTTATTGTTTCAAAAACTGCAAACATGTTGTCAGTACAAGGAGCACAGAATTCGGATCCAGGAGCGAGTTTGCTCCAAAATGCTTCTCTTATGTCGATGGTACCTTCTTTATCGGGAAAAAAATGTTTGTGATTTTTTTTCTTCTCTATCTCAGATTGGGCAACTGAGTGGGTGGTCTCATAGTCAAATGCTAATTATCGCAAAATTGAAAATGGAGGGAAATGCCAGAAAAGTTTATGAAGCCTCTTTACAGAATGATAAAGAGTTGACCTACGAAAAATTTAAGGAGGCAATGACGTCGCATTTCAAAGAAACTCCGCCTTTTGCAACAGAGTTTGCCAAGTTTTCCTCAGCCGTGCAGTTCGAGTTTGAGAACGTCAAAGACTTTTCAATAAGAGTGCAAGGTCTTAGTCAAAAATGCCTTGAATCCGATTCGGAAAACGAAAAGGTTTCAGAGAGTTTCAAAGAGAAACTTCTTCTTTCTAAATTTATTTCTGGTCTAAAAGCACATATAAGAGCTCAGGTGCTAATTGCAGACCCTTCTTCTTTTGCGGAAGCGGTGGACTTTGCATTACGAGTTGAAAGGTCTTTTGAAGTTGCCTCTCCAAATGTTAATGTTATTTCTCAAAATGATTCGAATGCGGTGGAGGGCGTTAAGGAGGGCTTTACCAAAACCTTAGATTTGGTTTTGAAACAGCTCGAACACCTTAATACTAGAATAGATGAACTAGATCAACATAAGGATAGACCCGAAAATAGCTATACAAATCAGCCACTTTCTCAACGAAGAGATAGAAAGCCCCTCAAATGTTTCTATTGTGGGCGTCTGGGTCATATAGCCTCTGAATGTCAGAGAAAAAAGGAGAGACTATCAGCAGGGTGGTCAGCAAAATAGATTTCAATCATACAATCAAAGGACTTTTGATAGACAAATAAAAAAAAAAATAGCTTCAGTGGGAATTTATTCCGGGTCTCTAAATTCCAGAAAAACCCACGCTGACCTAAAAGAGGAAAAGCCCAAATTATCGTCATGTACAATGCCTATCATTGAGGTTCAAATAGAAGATATTACCTGTAGGGCTTTAATTGATACAGGCTCAACAATGAATCTAATGAGTATAAATATTCTGAATAAGTTAAAAAAATGCATATTTGTTGATGCACCAACTGTAGAAGTAAGAACAATTACTAATGCTACTATGCATTCTGGTTGTGTCATTAATAGTAAAATTTTAATTGATAAGTTTGAGTACGAGGATGATTTCGTTGTCCCGCATTCCAATCTTTCGCCGGTTTTTGATATTATACTAGGTTTAAATTTTCTTAACAAAAATGAATTTATAATCGATTGCAAAAATAATTCCTTGCGCAATGAGACAACAAGTATAAATTGGAATTTCAAAAGATCATACTATAATGTTTTTGGCCATATCGACGGAAAAATTAATGATAAATGTAGGGAGAAATTAAATACATCTGTGCAAAATGAAATTAATAGGTCTCAAATGAAATTAATAGGAAAATCAGTAAGTAAAGTCAGGATTCCCCCTAATTCTCAAAGATATGTAGACATAAGCATCCAACCAACTAATGTAACTCTTCAAGTGGGTCAACCTCTTCTAATTGAAAAGTATGTAAATTCGCATTCTTCTTCCTTCTTAGTAGCTAGATCAGTATCAAACATGATACCAACAACAGATGTCTGGCCTTAATTTTAAATCTAAACGATTCTACTCTGGTATTAAATAAAGGAATGGCTTTGGTTTCTATTGTACCAATTGAACAAGTTGCAGTCATGCAAAATATAAATTCTATAAGTGTCAATAACTCACAAAATGAAATTAATTGGGAAAATTCAATAAATCTTTCTCACCTTAATCATTCTGAGCGATCAGACGTGATATCCTTATTGAACAAATATAATTCTGTTTTCGCGCAAGAATTGTCTGACTTGGGAGAATGTTCTATAATTCAGCATGAAATCCATCTAACAGATAATATTCCTACGAGACAAAAGCCTTATCGAGTTCCATATAATTTAAAGGCTGAAATGAAGAAGCAAATCAACATTTTGCTCGATGCAGGGATTATCCAGCCTTCGACTTCAAGTTACGCTGCCCCTGTTTTACTAGTTAAAAAGTCAGACGGGTCTTTTCGCCTTGTGGCCGACCTTAGAAAGTTAAACTCTAAGACTATTCCGGATAATTTTCCATTACCAAATTTGAATGAAATGATAGATATGTTGTCCGGATCCAAATTTTTCTCAACGTTGGATTTAACTTCGGGTTTTCACCAGATGCAAATGAACCCTAGTCATGCTCACCTTACTGGCATAACCACCGAGTTCGGTTTATTTCAATACAAAAGACTACCGTTTGGTCTTAAAAATGCTGGTGCCAGTTTTCAAAGACTTATGAGCATTGTCCTTGCAGGGTTAAGTGATTTGAAAATTGCATGTTATATCGATGATATTATCATTGCTTCGAAAACCTTTGAAGAGCACATGAACCGTCTTGAAATCGTTTTCAAGAGATTGCAATCAGCAAATCTAAAAGTAAAGCCAAGCAAATGTTCTTTCTTGCAGCACGAAATTACTTATTTAGGGCACACAGTCAGAGAAGGACAAGTTCTTCCAGATGGTAAAAACCTGGATTCAATTCGTAAATCTTTGCCGCCAAAGAATAGAAAGCAAGTTAGATCTTTTTTTGGGTTGACGGGGTTTTATAGAAAATTCATCCCTAATTATTCAAAAATCGCTTTGCCTCTTACCCATCTTACTAGGGAAAATACACAGTTTTGTTGGGGAGAAAATGAACAAGAGTCTTTTGAATCTTTAAAGAATCATTTAGTTTCAGTTCCCTGTTTAAGCTTGCCTGATTTTGACAAACCATTTGCCATTTGTACTGACGCGAGCAAATATTCTTTAGGCGCCGTTCTGGTTCAAGAGGATGAATCAGGGTTTCAACACCCAATTTCCTTTGCTTCTAGAAAACTTGGACCCACCGAAATAAAATATTCTGTGGTGGAAAAAAGAGGCTCTGGGAGTGGTTTTTGGTATAAATCACTTTAAAAATTACTTATATGGTTCGCATTTCATCGTTTATTGCGATCAACAATGTCTTTCTAAGTTAATGAAATTAAAGGATCCAACGTCGCGTATTGCCAGATGGTTACTTACCTTACAGCAATATACATACACAGTCGTCCATAAACCAGGTCGTTTAAATTTAATGGCTGATTATCTGTCTAGAGCTAAGTACTCCAATAATAATGAAAACGAAAATAGATTGAATGCAGTAAACGCTTTAGATTCCAACTTTTCCACTTTCCAAATTAATTCAATGCAGATCAATGATATTATTAAACTGCAAAATCAGGATGGGTTTTGCCAGCAAATTAAAGAAAAGCTAAGAAATAACTGGCATTTTTCTAGACGATCTCCAGCATTTTTTGTAAAAAACGATCTTCTTCTATGTTACAGAAATAAAAGGAACAGACATGATTCCAGAGCAAAATTGGTTGTTCCGAAATCTATGGTATCTACTGTAGTGCAATTTTGGCACGGTAATAATTCCGTTGCTGATCCCAGTCTTGCGAAAACACTAAAAAGGATGAAACAAAATTACTTTTGTCATGGATTATTTCTTAATGTGAAAAACTACATAACTTCATGTCGCTCCTGCATTCAACAAAGAGGATTTTCAAAAACATTTAAAGCGCCGATTCAAAAAATTCCTATCGCCGAATATCCTTTTCAAAAATGCGCCTTTGACGCTGTTGGTCCCTTTGTAACCTCTTCCTGCGGAAATAAGTACTTAATTGTAATATCCGACTATTTTACTCGATACGCCGAGGCTTACCCAGTTGAAAATATTCAAAGCTCTTCAGTAGCACGCGTTCTTATTGATTTCATTTCACGTCATGGGATAATGCAGACTCTTTACTCTGATCGAGGTTCTAATTTTATTTCTGCAGCAATGAATGAAGTATACGAAAAATTGGGTATATCCAAACAACAAACGTTGGCTTATAACCCTCAGGGAAATGGTCTGGTGGAACGTCTAAACAAGACATTAATTGATACACTCAGCCATCTCGTTTCGGAAAAACAAGAAGATTGGTGCCAACATGTTCCTTTAGCTTTAATGGCCTTTAGAAATGCACATCACCGTTCAATCCAGGAAACGCCGGCTTTTCTCGTTTATGGTCGAGATCTGCAAATGCCTTATGATCTTATATTTCGTGATCAGGTTAGGACGTACTCTGATACGCCATCTTTCGCAACTCAACTGGTTAATAGGCTTCAGTCTTCTTTCGCCTTAGTAAAACAACATCTAGAAAAATCAGCTGAGGAAGTTAGTAAACACCAAATTGAGTTACCTAAGTCCAAACAAATTTCGGTCGGAGATCTAGTATACTTACACACACCAAAAATAAGAATTCACACCTCAAAAAGTTGGCTAAATTAAATGATGGTCCTTTTAGAGTCATAAAACAGTTTTCCCCCGTGATGTTCGAAATACAACACGTAAACAAACCCATAAATAAGCAAAGAGTGCATCTTAACAGATTGGTTAAAGTCGCAGTGAGGGAGATTTTCCTCGACGTAAGTTTAGACGAACATACAGTAAATCATTCAAACAGTCAAAAGATTGATGTCACTCACGAGAACGTTGATAATGAGGTACTAAATCAGTTCCCTCCCTTTTGTAGACCGTATCAGAATTGGGGTTATCCTGAAGAGGTTCTGGTAAGAAAAGACCACAGTACTGGGGTAGGCGAGTCACCCCCTCAGGCAGTAGATGACCATTCTCCCCTTAACTCTTCGACCGCACAAGTAGCCGTATCTCATAGATATAATTTGAGACCGCGGAATGCAATGGGTTTTGTGAAATAATTTCTTTTCAACGATGCAATTCAATGAAAAATTTGGGTCTATCTTCTCTTTTTACAACTTTGTGTTATTATATTTTTTCGACACTTTTATTTATATATATATATTTTTTTAAAATTTTTTTTATTTTAAATTATCCCGTTCTGCCTTAAATTGAGAGTGTATTTCTTGAAACGATTTGAATAGTACAAAATAGGTGACAGCCAAATAGGGGAGCGTCGAGAAGAATTTTGGCTTGGGATTTTGCAATGTAAAAAGGTTTTATACTAGAGAATAGGGAGGTTGGTTTTTATGTGTGACTGTAGATTATTCATGTGTTAGGGTTTATTATTAATATTAGTAGTATTGTTATTATTTGATTTCGTATCGAAAATCTCCGTATGACTATGGAATATTCTATCAAGGTGGTTTTTACTAAATTTTAGAGTAACTGGGAAAGTCTGTTAGATTTTTGTATTTTTAGTTGTGAGAGTCAACAAACTGTTTTTCGGTATGATAATATTTTGTTGCCTTTTTGAAACTGGGATCTTTTTTTTTTTTTTCCGTCACATATATTAAAATTGGTTCTTGGGTACAATTGTTTATTATTTTTTTAGGTAAAACTGAAGGTCGGTACATAATTTTTTCTTTCTGCTTGTATAAAACACATTTTTGCAGTTTTATTGTACCTGTGTGTATAGGATGTCTATATAAATATAATCTAAAGAAAATACATTGTGTTTATATTTATGGTTGCCTGCGTGGAAAATTTGTAAACAAAAAAAAAAAAAAAAAAATTCGTAGAATTTTTTTTTTATCCCGGGCGGTTGGATATTTGTCATGTCAATATGAGCAATGTCTTTTAGTAAATATTTTTATGGTAAAATTCTATATTATTATTGTATATGTTAGACTATATTCTATGTGTGTCCCTTGGAAGGGGCTGTGTGTGGTCTCCGCACCTGACCGGATGGGTCCGGAGCTGGGGATGAAGGGGATATATGTGGAAAGTATTTTTAATTGGCAGGGGCCATAAAACACTTTTGAGGCCAGATGGTCAAGAAATCAGTTGATCAAGACGGGGACTTGGATTTATGGACGGCGGAGCGTCTGCCCAACGGATATAGATTCTGATACGGTGTCGGCAATCGCCTTCCCCTGAAAGTATTTTAATTGGCAGGGCCATAAAACACTTCGAGGCCAGATGGTCAAGAAATCAGTTGATCAAGACGGGGATTTGGATTTATGGACGGGGGAGTGTCTGCCCAACAGATATAGACTCTAATACGGTGTCGGCAATCGCCCCCCCACCGAGAACGAACTATAAAATGGAGGTGATGGACATCGCAAGAGGACAGAGAGAAAGAAAAGAGACGAGGAACGGAGACTCCGGAGCTTGAAGGAAGGTGCCTGAGCGAGGCTGAGAAGGTTGTACACCACCAGCGCAAAATATAGAGATATAAACTGGGAGTTTGACGGCGATTCGGAATGACTGGCTGCTCTGGCATACTTCTATGATTTCACTGGTGAACCCCCTGGCAGCAGCGTGACTTGAAAAAGAAAGTATACAACCAAGCTACATTAAATAGTCAAGTTTCCCTTGGTCTCCTGCTGACACAAGAGCCCCATGAGCGGTTGGACGGAGCACCCTTGCTGCCAAGACTTTGATTTATGGTGCGTATAGAGCATTATTATCACTAAAAACATTAAAGTTAACAAAGAAAAAGGGAGCCCTTCTTCCCCAGCTGTAGTGGCAAATTATGAAACTGTAAAGGTCAATCACCTTGTTATTATATTATTGAACTTTAATTTAGAATTGCAAGCAACTGTATAGTTATATTTTATTTAAGGCATTGTCTGAATTATACTTTTATTGATAACATTAATTAAATTATTTAATTTAAGCTTACTATTGTATAAATATCAATAAATACATTTTTGTTTATACTCTTAAATTATGTGAAATTTTCAGTCTGTGTTATTTCATGTGTGTTTCTTTCCAACTTACATAAGTCTCTGAAGGCATGGAAAATGACGAACCTTCATAATTTTTGCGGATTATAATGAACATATTGCTATGAGAGTGTCTTATAAGATTTTCATTTAAAATATGAGATTTACAAAATATGCTTTTTTTCAAGTAAATTCGTAATAGGCTTTACATATTGGCTTTTGAATCTATTCCACTTGAAAATAGCGGCCAAGTGGCTAGAACTCTCGCCTTTGTTTTCGCAGATTTGAGTTGCGAATCCTGATGGTGGTATGGATGTTTGTTAGTTGTTTGGAATCCACTTTAAACTGTAGGTTCTTGTCTAATTAGTCCTAGCCCTAGTGTGCAAAAAATGACCGTAGAGTGACAATCCAAACCACTTGAAAATAAAGATAACTATCAATTGGTACACTGCGTAAAAAAAATAGAAGGACAGTGTTTTTTTGCCAATTAATATTTCTTATTTTCTCCTAACTGCCAGATACTTATGCAGATTTAGTTTAATGACCCTTTTTTTCATTTTAGGCAAAAATTAAACATCTACCACTAATATTAATAATAAAATTAGTATATATAATTTCCGATGCGTAAAAAAAGTAGAAGGACACTTGCTAATGTATTTAATTTAGTGAGTTGTTCTTTAGTTAAATAGTGATTTTGTACTTTGTTTTATCCTTTTCTGTCAAAAAAATCTAATTTGTTTAAAAGTTACGCTGTTTCTCCGTTCTCAGAAATGCCTAAAGGAATACCTTTGAACGATTTTCAAAACGGCCAAATTTCCGCATATCAAAATGATGGTAAAAGTGTCAGAGAGATTGCTCGATTGTTGCAGGTGAGCCCAATACAGTTTCAAACTTTATCAGAAATCTTTATAAAAATGGAAAGAAAGAGAAGACTGGTAGACCGAAAAAGTTAACACCACGTGATGAAAGAAAACTTGTTCGTGTGCTTAAGAAGAACAAAGGAAGTGTTTCAAAGGCAAGAAATCAAGCAGGACTTAATCATGTGACGAAGCAAACAGTTTACAACTATATTAAAAGATCTAAAAAATTCATTTTCAAAAAACGGAAACATCATCCTAAGTGGACACAAGCTCACATTGCGTTTAGCGTGGGCTAAGGAGCACATGTCCTGGACTACAGAATGGACTTCTGTGATATTTTCCGATGAAAAGAAATTTAACTTAGACGGTCCAGACGGATATCAGCACCACTGGCATTGTCTGGGGAATGAAGACGAATATTATTCAATACGACAAATGGGAGGAGGGAGTTTAATGGTTTGGTTGGCTGTCGGATACGGAGGAAGGACAAGTCTGGTTTTCTTAAATGGTAGGCAAAAACATACAGACTACATTCAAGTGCTGAATTCCGAGCTTCTTCCTTATGGCTCTGACTTGGGGGGTGAAGAGTGGAAGTTTCAGCAAGACGGAGCTTCCTTTCACACCGCGACTGGAGTAAAAAATTGGTTCCTAACAAATAATGTGGATGTTTTACCATGGCCAGCCAAAAGTCCTGACCTTAATATAGTGGAAAACATCTGGTCAATGCTAGTTCGTCGAGTTTATGCTGATGGAAGGCAATTTGATTCGCTAACTCAGCTTCGAGAAACATTGAATGACTCGTGCGACAATTTTTGTCAAACAAAAGTTCAATCTCTATACAATTTACTTCCAAACAGAATATTTGAAGTCATAAAGGCCAATGGGAAGAGCATTCCTTATTAAAATCACTATTTTTTCATTCATTATAATGCTATCCTTCTATTTTTTGTACAAAGTTTCAAAAAAGAGAAACTATTTTTGTTGCCATTAATATTTTATGTTTGAATATCATAATTCTGATGTTAAAATTGTATTTTTAAAATATTTGTAAAATGTTTCTAATAAAAAATTTTAGTAAAAATAAAATATTTTTCGGTTATTGTTACAAAATCAAGTGTCCTTCTACTTTTTTTACGTGGTGTAATCAATGCAAACTGAAAAATAATTTCTGATCATAAAGGGCAATGCAACAATCTTACTACGAAAACAGTTGTACTGTTTTTTTTTTTTTTAATATATTTCCAATGCCAAAGCAATACAAAAAGGGTGAAAATGCAGAATAAAAAAGAAAATGTACACAAAAAAGTTCAACAAAGTTAACCGAAATCATTGCCTTAAGACAGGGACAATTGTTATCGGATTATATCAGTTGTTGTCAAACACAACGCAAACATATAATTTAGTTAAGTTTTAATGGGACTAGTTTGGTGGGATATCGCGGAGTTAGTTATTGAGGATTCTATTGGCAAGTATTGTAATGTTTAAAAAAAATCTTAATTGTAGATGTATAAATTAGTTGTATTTTGAAGACTTGGTTATCAGTGAAGATGATGTTTTAATTACTTTAAGTTTTATTCAATATCACCATAGATGTAAATTGAGACCGGACATAAAACGACACACACACACACAAACTTGAGATATAGAGGAGTAAATGCGTTCCAGCATAAGTTTAAACTACAACATTCAGCATCTAAATTCTTTTTACTGATTTCATTTTTTTTTATCTGGTGTGTAGTCGGAAATTTCGAAGAAATTATATCAATTTATTTTTCCTTTAAATGAAATCTTTATTTTGTGCGTGGTGCCATCTAGTCGCGTTCCTTCTTCTTATTGTAGATTATTACGGAGATCCTTGGCCGCATAGCGGCCACTAGCTCCTTCATTGTAAAATGTTGAAATATAGCGGGGGTCTCATGCCCTTTGAGGTAATAAGCAAAATAGATAAATAAATGGCCCTTTTTTTTAAAAAGAATTATTCATTTAATAAAATTATAAAATGAAAAATAACAAAAATTTCAAAAATGTAGATGTTGATGAAATCAGTTGCATGTAATAAAACAGAATGAGCAAAGGTCAAATTAGGAGAAAAAATAGCTTAGGAGAAAAGCGAACTTTTTTCATCTAGGCAGTTGTAAGGAATTAATTTAAAATATTTAAAACAGTACGAGGTCTTTTGCTATATTTGCGGGAAGAAATATCATAATCGTAATTTTGTAGAATATTTAAAACAGGGTTATTAATGTTTCGCATATCATTATAGAATTTAGTCGAAATTTTGTGAACAAATTGTCTTAAACTTGGAATCGAGAGAGCTCGTCTAATATCGTCATTACGAAAGTACCAGGGTGAATTCGTTAACATTCTGAGAGTTTTGTTCTCAAGCCTTTTAATAATTTCAAAATGTGTACGTGCAACAGAACCCCAAACTGGGCTTGCATAAGCTAACACTGGACGAAGATAAGAGAGATATATTAGAATTTTGAGATTAAGAGGTAAAGCTGAATTTCTATTGATTAAGATAGTTCCTTTTATAGTATTTTTTTTATTTGTCTTTCGGAATATTCTCGAATTTAAAATAGTAATTTGTCAAGTTCATATGATTGATTTTTTTTTTTATGGATTTTTATTTCTGTCAAAGTTCTAATTATTCATAAATATTTGTTCAGAATAATTTTTCCGTTACAATTTACCAAACGATAATTTTAATTTTTTACCCACATGTTTTTTCCTCAAGAAATTGATCCAAACTAAAAATACTTTGTTCTACCGCAGGTGGGAACCACGTCTGCTAATATTTTTATTTATAAGTGTTGTTAAAATTTTTTTTTTTAAGTGATAAAAAAATTACAAAAAAAAAATATGAAATAGGTTATCCATAAAGGTTACCCATAAAATTTAGAAATGTAAGAACAAAATACGCAACAACGATCTTAAAAAATAGAATTCCAAACGATTTTCTTTTCTTGAAAATATCATTTTCACTTTGAAATAAAATCGTCTTTGCTTTCACCAGACGATTTTTTTAGAACAATTTTACATTATTTAATTAGATAATTATTAGCACGTGAAATAAATTTAAATAAATATTATGTGTGAAAAAAAGCTCGCAGAAGATATTTAAATAAACCAATAAGAATAGTTCATGAAAGAAATTTGAAAAAAAATTAACCAATAAGAAATGTCGAATCTGGTCAAGTACAAAAAATGGCTCAAGGAAATAAAAAACTCCGTTATCGAAAACAATATCCATAATTTTATGGGTAATAAATCTAATAAATGAATGAAAATTTCAACGTTTTAAAGAAATTCACAATTTGAATCGAGCCATATGTTGATAGCGTTTATCTTCATTTTCAAAGTATTTTTAAAAACAGAAATCGGAAAAATTATCATTAGTCCTAATTCTATGATTTGCAGAGAGAGAATACGATGCCAAAAATCTGTGTCACGTTCAACTGATGATATCCAGTGAGTGCTTTGTTTTTCGTATTATTTTAAAAGAGTAGTAGCTCATGTAAGAAATTTAATTTATAATATATAATTAATAGTAATTATTAATATAATTTATAAAACTAAATAATTATAAATTTATAAATTTTTAGTATAATTTATAATATTTATAATTAATTGATTATTTAATTAATTAAAAAAAAAATTAATTTAAGTGTGTATTAACTAATGCAGGGGTCGCCTTGAACATTTTTCCGGCCCGGGGAATTTATCCTCCTTTTACAAAATTTATTTATTTTATATTGTCTAAAGTAGTGAAAACCAATGTATTAAAATACACTATTTGTGCATCCATATATTCAAAAATTAACTGTCGAAATTGTGAGAAAAAATTAACTTTCATTTTAAAATAATATTCTTGCGAATATAGGACAGATATTGGCTGTTTTATTTATTTATGAGTTCATAGAATAATTCCATTATATTCTGAAAACTCATGATGCGCGCCCATCTTGGAACATCTAACATAATTTGTAATTTGAATATAAAAATGTGTACAGTGAGTCTATATCTAATATGGGGATATATAATTTTATATGCGGCCTGCGGAGTTACGGTGCAATTCCAAAGGGGCTTGCAAGATCATTTGGGTTGGATACCATTGATCTAAAGGTTGGTGTTATAATGCAGATGGAAAACAGGGGCAGTTGATCTTTATGCCATAAGCAAGGGCCACACCGCTGTTACTCATATAACATGAAACTAAAATATATTAGAACCCGATAACTACTGCTATCCAACTCCACAACACATAATAATTCAGTAGATAAAGAGATTAACAACACTAAAATTGCGTTTAACGTGTATTTTGGACCACTCACAAACATCCATGTCTCCGCCAGGATTCGAATCTGAAGCTTGTGATATCAAGGGCCAGAGATCAAGCCACGGTTGTTGACTTTTAGATGGACCTTTAGACCTGATGGCAGGGTGGCTAGCGCTCTAGCGCTCGGTATCACAGGTTTCCGTTCGAGTCCCAGCAGTGCCATAGATGCATGAAGTGCTTCGCAATCCACTTTAAACCACAGGTCCCTTCAGTCTAAAGTGTGAACAAAATGACCGTAGAGCGACCCAAACCAAATCAACAACTGTTCATTAAATTTTGTGATTTCAAGGTGAGTTATATACTACGTTTTAAAATAAATGCATAAATACACATAAAAACACATTTTTGTACTGTAATTTTCTGACTATTCGCTCTAATAGGATAACAGGATAGATTTCTAGGCGGGCGTACGGAAGTCTTCTTTCTGAAAAAGGAGCTTTAGTTTTAAATGCATTTATTTAGTTTTAAATGCTACCTACTTTATTTTAATTCAAGACAACACTTGGAGTTTTGAATGAAAACTCCACATTTAGTAGAAGATAAACTCGTCAGAAGTTAATTGTTTCGGAAAATAACCTTCTCTATTATGGAGCTCAGATTCTTTCTCTTAACCCAACCAATTTCGTAAAAGAGATCCAATTTTGGGCACTTGAGAAAATAGCAGCTAATTGGGGGAGACTGGTATTAAATTTTGGCGTCGTCTATCAATCTCAAAGTAAATATCCTTCACTCGAGAATTATTATTCCAGCCCTTATAGCTCTCTCCTCTGAAAATGTGATGATCTTTTTAATTCGTCAGGATCTTGATAAATGAAGCTCGAAGGCTCGCCGTGGAATTTCATCATCCAATTAACTGCCATCAGACCAGCCTCTCTTCAGTTTCAGTAACCAATCAGTTTCGCACACACTAGCAAGTGCTTAAGCACCTGCAATTTTGGTGTTGTTAATCTCTTTATGTATTGAAGTATTATGTGTTGAAGAGTTGGATAGCAATAGTGATTGGGTTCTAATATATTTCAGTTTCATGTTAAATTTCTAAAATTTCCTGTCCATCCGAATATACTCAAATTCTACCAAATTTCAAATTTATTATTCCCAGTGGTGGAATTCTCAGTTGGATATCTTGCAGTTCATCCAGTCACGTGGGAGTTGAGAGAGGACTCAAAAGATTTAATAAATAGTAAAAAAGCGAGTAGCCTTGATGGCGCTTGCGATGTTCAGCATCTTGCCTCATCAGTCGGACTACTACTACTACACCACACCACATCATTGTACCTAGAGCTGAGTTTCCTCTTTACTGTTTGGGAATTATGTGGGTGAGAAGTTTGTCTGTGCGCTGTGATGCTCTACAGTCATATGAGACCGGGACCTACGGCTTAAAGTGGATTCCGAACCACTACAAGCATCCATGACATCGCCGGGACTCAAACCTGATACCTTTGGCACCACGCTCCAGAACGCTATTCACTCGACCATTCAGGCCCCTCCTTTGTCGGACTACCTGGTTGGAGTTTTCCGGGTTTTCTCCCATATGATATGCAAATGGGGATAGTTTCCCCTAAAATGTGCTCCCGGAAAGCACTGCCCTCCTTCTTCAGCTACACGGAGCCAAGTTATGTTTCTACTTACGGGTTCTCCCTCACAACAGTAGCTGCCCTCTTTTCCTCCATCCATGAGTAAATTACAATTGGGGTGTCCGTCCCGCACTATCAGATACTGAGGATTAGTCATAACAACAGAAACAACGTTACTAAGGTGTATTAAAAATGCAGAGGGGCCTGCCACCATAATTTTGAGTGTGATTTTTTTGACGAATTCCCATGTTATTCGTTCAAAATATGTAAGGCACTAGAGAATGGAACACACCCTCCTCCGCATTTCCTTCTTGAGATTAACGGGAGGAAATTGCGACCAACAGAAGTAGTAGTCTGTTACAGAAGAAGTTTTTATGCTATCCCCACCAAAATGTAACAATATAACGAATAGCCAATTATTAAAAAAAAATATATACTTATTTTGTTTAATATGTTTTAAGTATAGGTTTGTATCTTACACTTGTACTAAGTATTTTAACTTTTCAATACACATCATTATATTGTATAGCGATAATAATTTATGCAACTGGAAATCAGTGCATCAAGACTTGATTTTATCCAAATGTGGATTTAGTTTTGTAATAGTTTTGTACTAATACTAAAAAGCTATTACAAAACTATTAATTTAGTTTTGTTTTGTTTGTAATGTGACCTTATTATTTCTTAATCTATAGTTTTGTAATTAAATATAACATATAATAATCCATTATTCAATTACACTCAAAGAGCACTGAAGGCATCCTGGATCGATTTTTATGAAAAGATCTCAAATACCTTTTTGGCATATTTGGAATTCATCTGGATAATTATTATTATTAATCTTCATCACAAATCACAACCCAAAACCTTTTTAGGTAAGAACAACTCCAACTGTTGATGGTACCTGCAAAAGGTTTTATAACATAATAATAGCAATTAAAAGTTTCTGTCGCGAATCCAGTCCCGAAGAAAAATATTGCTGAGCAGCGTGGAATGTCCTGAAGCAAGGAAAACAATGTTAGGGCTTATGTGAAGCAGCTTGGTGGCATTGCTAATCGCATTACAATTGATCCACTCGACTCCTGCTTGCACAAAACCAATAGATTGCAACTTTTCCCGGGGAGACTTGCCACTTATAGTCGAAGTGATATAAGTCCAAAGGAGAACTAAGTTACTGTATGTTCCTGCCCGTAATCAGTGAATTATATTCCGGTATACCTTACAATTTCTACAGGATTTTGACGGATTTTCAACAGATTTTTTTTGACGGATTTTAATGATTATAGGCCACTGCCTATAATCAGCAAAATCTAAGTAGTCCTATAATTAGCAAAATGGGCCTGAATGGCCGAGTGGCTAGCGCTCGGTACTACAGGTTTCGGGTTCGAGTCCCGGCGGTGCCATGGTTGTTTGTAGTGATTCGGAATCCACTTTAAAAAGTAGGTCCCGGTCTAATAGGATAGTAAAGTGTTACGGGGGCATTGTTACTCCGCGTCCGTGGCTTATCTTCAAGTTACACGCGCCCCCTGGGTAATGCAAAGTGAGTACGTCTCTGCAGCACTTGCCTTAAGACATCCAAAGACCAAGTTGTCTGTGTTTGCCAGCTGCATTAGAAAGAAAAAAAAATAATCAGCAAAATATAAATAATCCTATAATCAGCAATCATATGACTTTTTTTAATGAAATTTCATAAAAATCCAGCGCACTGCCTGAATGGTCAGATGTTTTTTTTCTGGCGCTCGGTAAAAAAAATAGGTTTCGGGTTTGATTCCCGAAGGTGCCATGGATTTATAAATCCACTTTTTAGGTCCCGGTCTCCTATAACAATAATTTTTTCACGGAGCCAAAAATCAAACTACCTACGCGTGCTCCATCAGAACATTCTGCCCCCTCCTTCCCTCCGATCCCTTTTGGGATGCCCTGTCCCAATCACTGCAGGATACTGGAGGACATGTCAACAACAAAAATCGATCGAAATGCTGTCACCTAAAAGTGATTTTTTGTCAACAAAAATTTGGCAAAAGTATACCTTAAAGTTCCTCTAGTATGCCTTAAATTTTCGATGGATTTTGTGGATTATAAGGCACTGCGTATAGTCAGATGACATTTTTTTATGAAATTTCCAGAAAATAGATTTTATAAACCATTTTATAAACCTTCTTTTTTTAAAAATAATTTTTTACCTCCAAAGATTTTGCAAAAATATACCTTAAAATTATTTCAAGTGTACCTTAAAATTCCGACTGAATTTGGGAATTATTGCCTATAATCAGGTGACATTTTTTTGATAAAGTTTCATAAAAATCGATTTTATAAGCCTGTCACCTAAAAAGGTTTTGTTTTGTTTGTCGCTCTATACCTTAAAATTCTTCTAGTATATTTTTAAATTTCGGCTTATTTTGTGGATTATAGGCCACTGCCTATAATCAAGGGACAATTTTTTTTTATTATAAAGTTACCTAAAAATCGATTTTATAAACCTGCCACCTAAAAATGATTTTTTTTGCCAACAAAAAATTTGGCAATAGTACAGCTTAAAATACTTCCAGTATACCTTAAAATTTCGACGAAATTAAATGAGATTTCTTTTTTTTTTTTTCAGAAATTTCCCCAAAATTGATATAAAAAAAATAATAACTAATAAGGACTTTATAAAATTTTTTTTTAACTTTATAAAAATTTTTTTACCAACAAAAATTTGGCAAAAGTTTCTGTGTGAGAAAAATGAACATTCTTGTTGTTTGTTGTTTCTTATCCCACTTGGCTGGCCAAGCCCACGAGCCCATACGTGCTCATGATTGAAGGGGAAGGAAGCAGCTTCTGTTGTGATGGAGCACCCGTAGGTAGAAGTCTGACTTTGGCTCCGTGACGCTCTTACACTCATAGGAGACCGGGACCTACGGCTTAAAGTGGATTCCGAACCACTACAAACATCCATGACACCGCCGGGATCTTCTTCGAAATGTAACGAAACATAAAAGTTGTGGACGATGGAAAGATGTAGGCTTCTTTTTTACAAAATGAAAGAAGCAAGTTATTGCCAGTAATCCGCGGATTAATTTTCCAATACTGGATTTTTACAAAATTAGGTACAATGCTACGTGGATTACACATCTGTGTGCTCCAGTGGATGCGGAAAGGCCTTTAATGAAGTTAACGAAAGAATTTAAAAATACTTTACAAAAGGCCAAATTAATAATTTACTGTGATGCTCATCAAAACTTTCATGTCTCCAGTTAACAGTAAGATTAAAAGTAGCCGGAACAGTGCCTTTTTCTTTTGTTTGCACCAAAATTCTTAAAACGTACCTATATCTTATATATGTTTCCATCATGTTAAATATATAATTTAATTTTTTTTATTATACATTTGTGGCATCAAAACGAATATGAAAAACGTTTTGTTCGCTTGATGCCACAGAGATAAAAACAGAACTTCATTGGTATAGGGTACGTCTAAGAGCTAGGCGTATAAGTCCCGCGTATTATACGCCTTGGATTATGGGAGATTTTAAATTTTTTGTGGTGAATATGACACCCGCGAATTAAATGGAATAGCGAATTACAGGCAATACTTATTTAGTAAGAGCAGAGGGTTGAATATGCATACAGCAGGTATGGTATATTCTCAGAAATGCAGTAGTATTTACATAATCAATTATTAGTCTCAGTAATTCACACAATCGCTCTAGCATTCTGGTGTTCGGTGCCACACGTTCGGGTTCGATTCCCGGCGGGGCCATGGATGTTTGTAGTGATTCGGAATCCATTTTAAACGGTAGGTCCCGGTATAATATGATTGTAGAGCGTTGGGCGTATGCATTTAGGAATTTTTTTTTCTTTCTAATGCAGCTGGCAAACACATAGACAGCTTGGTCTTGGATGCCTTAAGGCAAGCGCTGCACAGACGTACTCACTTTGCATTACCCAGGGGGCGCGTGTAACTTGAAGATAAGCCACGGACGCGGAGTAACAATGCCCCCTCAACTCTCTACGATCCTATTAGGATCGGGGCCTACAATTTAAAGTGGATTCCGAACCACTACAAACATCCATGGCACCGCCGGGACTCGAACCCGAAGCCTGTGGTACCGAGCGCCAGAGCGCTAGCCACTCGGCCATTCAGGCCCCGCATTTAGGAAATAATTTTACTACTATTGCAAATAACGCTTCAGCGTGTAGCCAAAATATTATATTAGTAAAAATCTAAATATTGCTGGTAATCACTATAATTGGGTCTGATGTCCGAGTGATTGGCGCTCGTTGCTACAGGTTTCGGGTTTGAATCCCGGCGGTTCCATGGATGTTTGTAGTGGTTTGGAATCTACTTTAAAACCGTAGGTTCCGGCTTAAGACGATTATAGAGCGTAGGGTTGGGGCAGCTCTACTCCGTAAAAAGAAAACGTTTCATATTTCGGAAAACACTAGGTAGACGACCTTGGCCCATAATGGGGCTGTTGCGCCATGGAAGAAAAATAATATTTGAAAAAACTGTATTAACATCCAGTGTCATCCACTACAAGTTCAAAAAAAATTTATTTGAAATTGAGTGGATGAATAAAATGTATTTTATGAACGACTGAAAATTTGAACAAGATATATATAGGGAGAGTGTGAGCTAATAGTAGGAATTTAATAATTATTAAAAATAGGATTTAAAACTTAAAAATAGGTGATAAAACTGTATATGATAGAATTTTCCCATTATTTCTCCAGCAATTAAGAGTCCAAAAACCTAAAAGAAAAAAAAAGACCCATTGTTATTTCATGAAAATTGTTTTCATTATTAACATATATAATTAACTAAATACTTCGATTTTTCCTACATTTGCAATTGCCATTGTTACAATTTTAATTTTTATACCACTCGTCTTAAAAACGCAACAATCAACTTACACTTTTCCCAAAACTTTCTTTCTTTATCGACTTGCACCACTTTGCCACCATTCGTTACCGGATAATCCGGCCTACCTGCTAAGAAGGCGTGCATGTCCGGGGATTCTTTGTCAGACAGCTCGATGATTAAGCGGCAGTAAATTGCCATGTAGCATTTTGAGCTAATTTGTCTCCAGGCAGCTAATTTAATTAGAGCGCGGGGTTTTGAAGAATTGTTTGTACCAACCGCCTGCGAGGCCCCCTGCGTCAACACACCACACAGTGCCTCATGAATGATTCAGATCTTCGATTGGGTGGCAGGGGGAGCATTTATGTAGGTAAGAACCATTTTTAGAGTTCGAATGCTGACTTTCTTTAAAGAACTCATACTACTGTGTCCAAAAAGTAAGACCAGTTTTCAATTTTAATTTCCTGGGCATATGATATATCAATTTTTTTCCTTTTTAGGTTGCTGACACTGTCCTTGACATCTGTGTGAGGTTTGACGTCAAAATATTCATTAGTGTTTGAGTTGCGCTTGGTTTTGCGAGACGTTAAAACTGATTCTGGCGATTTTTGAAACGTCTCTTCAATCGACTCAAAACGGTGCCCCCGGAGTGGTCTTTTGAGTTAAGGGAATAGCCAGAAGTAGCACGAGGCTAAATCAGGAGAATGCGGTGGTTGTGGAATGAAATGGGTTTCATTTCTGGCGAAAAAGTCACGAAGAATCAATGCAGTGTGAGTTGGCGCATTCAGTGTTTTCGGTACCAATCAAGATTTGACGCGTTTGAGGCCCAAAACATCTTTTAAAATTGGAATTTTGAAATTCCAACATCATCAGCAAGGTCTCTAATTATAAATCGACGGTTTGCAAGCACCAAATATTTAATTGTTTGGACGTGATCTTCGTCGGTTGAGGTGGGTGGTCGACCAGAGGGCTCTTCGTCTTCAACGCGTTCTCTGCCTTCTTTGAACTGTTTATATACCTCTTGTAAGCATTTCTTTCCGATATAGGAATGTTCACCGAATGCCTTCTGCAACATTCTATATGTTTCCGCAAACAAAATTGAATGCAGTTCTTTGCTCAATGAATTCAGACATTTCAAAAATTGCCGGAATCAGCTTTAGCATCTCACAAAACCAAGCGTAACTCGAACACTAATGAATATTTTGATGTGAAATTTCCCACAGATGTCAAGGACTGTACCAACAACCTAAAAAAAAAGAAAAAAAAAAATTGAAACACCATATGCCCGGGAAATTTAAATTGAAAATTGGACTTACTTTTGGGACACAGTAGTATATGCATTTTCTGGATCGGCAAGTTCTTTGGTTTCGCATAATAAATCATCTACCATTGCCTATCAGTTTTTGAGAAATCTAGGTGTTGTTCTACAGTTAGATAGATTATAGTAAAAATTAGAATGAAATTTATTGAAAAAACTTGGAGTTATATTCTTAAAATGTAAATGGAAGAGCGAAAAATAAATGCTGAATGGAGTTAAATATAAAGCTAGTTTCGCAGAATATTTAACAAATTATATATTCATATATAATTTGAATTGAATTGAGATTATGGATATTGAGAATTATGATGAATATATATATGTATATATATATATATATATATATATATATATATATATATATATATATTCGTATCATTGGGCTTTATGAGATGATGTGTATTATTGGATCTGATGAGAAAATACATATCAATATGTCTGATGAGACGGGGCCTGAATGCTCGACTCGTGGCATAGTGGCAACATGGGACGTTGGTGAGAATTAGGGTGGAGGTTGCATCCTCTGGCAGCCTTATTGTAGACACTGTTTCTAAAAACGAGGAGACTCGATGGCGTCTGTGATGTCCAGCATCTTGCCCCATGAGTCGGACTATCTGGTGTGAGTTTTTCGGGTTTTCTCTCACATACTATACGCAAATGTGGGGTAGTTACCCCCCTAAAAGTCACTGCGGAAGAAAAGTAAGGTACTGCACTCCTTCTTCAGCGACACGAAGTAGAAGTCAGACTTCTACCTGCGGGTGTCCCATCAAATCAAAAACTGCCCACCTTTCCCTTCTTCCATGAGGATAGACAACAATTACAAGTTCTAGTTTAAAAATACATCTAAATATAAAACTAATTAAAATATATTTGTTGATAATAATTATGATAAGTAAATATGACACTATAAAAAGAATTTTGTATAAATTAATGTTAGAAAAACAACATATAATGCTGCATATAAATGAGAAAAAAAAATTCTACTAAGGAATTTTATTAAAATGAAGAAAAATAGGTGAAGTTACAAAGGTTTTTAATTTCTATTTAACTTATTTTTTTCCTTAGAAAATGAATAGTCGGCAAAGATTTCAAGAAATACACTTTAAATGGCAATTGTATTATTTTTTAATGTTTAAAAAAATCGCGACTTGTATTTTTAGCTTATGAATATAAATATGAAACATCATTTTGCCATTGAATATTACGGAACTCTTTTTATTGCTTAAATGAATTGATTTCACTTTCCCGCAATAGATGGCGCGGCCTGTTCGTCGAAATCTCCGAATTAAAACAGAAACAATTAGCATGCAATGTTCTACTGTCTCGTGCTTTAACATAAACGTTTATCACAACAGGAAATAATTTATACAAAAAAGTAACAAAATAAAAATAATGAAGTTTGAGGGTAATAGATAATTTGAAATATAATTAAAATTTTGAGTTTCTATGGGATAAAATTATTTTATACTTATACTGTATTTCTATTTTAAAACATTTTTTTTCTTTCTAATACAGCTGGCAAACACAGACAGCTTGGTCTTAGATGCCTTAAGGCAAGCGCTGCACAGACGTTACTCACTTTGTATTACCCAGGGGGCGCGTGTCACTTGAAGATAAGCCACGGACGCGGAGTCACAATGCCCCCGAAACGCTCTACGATCCTATTAGATCGGGACCTACTTTTTAAAGTGGATTCCGAACCACTACAAACAACCATGGCACCGCTGGAACTCGAACCCGAAACCTGCGGTACCGAGCGTCAGAGCGCTAGCCACTCGACCATTCAGGCCCCTATTTTAAAACATATGTACCATAAAATTTTGACGATACGTTACTTCTTATACCGTACTTTGAATTTTTGATCCTATGTTATTCTTCCTATAATAAACTGAATAAATAAATTACTTAACTTAATAATATGCTGCTTACTCACATTTAAAACAAGCCTGTATATCGATTTTCTGATTCAAGGTGCAATTAAGGTTTGGACCTTATCTCCACTGCCTTTAAGTATAACGCAAATGAGGGAAGATTCCCTTCGAAGGAAGAAGTAACATATGAACTCTTAATAGAAAATATGTACAGAGGGACCAAGTCAGAATTTAATGCATTCCCACACAAATGCGGGACAGTCCCACCTAAAAGTCCACCCGTCTGTGGATTGTTCGAGGGATGCATAAGTGGTACACTAATGTTAAACAAAGAAGAAAGATTTCTGCTTACTTGGAATAAATTAGATAATATTTGGGAGTACAATATTTTCTTCTTCATCATAGGTGCCACAGCCCCTTGGTGGGCCAAGGCCTTCTGTCTACTGGCAGATTTCGAGACAGGATATGTGCTTCTTTTTACAGGGTAAGATTGCCAACCCTACTCCCAACGCTATACAGTCATATTAGATCGGGGGCATGATGACCGAGTGTCTAGCGCTCTGCCGCTCGATAACATAGGTTTGGGGTTCGAGACCCGGCGGTGCCATGGATGTTTGTAGTGGTTCGGAATCCACTTTAAGCCGTAGGTCTCGGTCTAATAGGATTGTAGAGCATCACAGAGGCCAATCAGACTTCTTCTCACCCACATCATTCCCAAACTGTATAGGGACAACTTAGCTCTAGGCACTGTGGTGTGGTGTAGTAGTAGTAGTAGTCATATTAGACCGGGACCTATGGCGTAAAGTGGATTCCGAACCATTATAAACGCCCATGGCACCATGGGACTCGAACTCGAAATCTGTGGCACCGAGCGCTAGTCACTCAGCCATCAGGCCCAACCATCTATTTGGCACACTAAAAAGGTACACAAGTAGGTTTTTTTTTGTGATTAAACTACATAATCGTTTGTAGTGTATTTTAGTTATTTAAGTTCGAAAACCAAAAACTTTTCTCTGATAAAAGCTGTGATTTTATTAAGTGTTAGGAATTAACCTTTTTTTTATATAAGCATCTGGGATTGCTTGCAGTTGGCGCCTTGAGAATTTGGTCTTGGGAGTTGTTAAGCTAGTATTTCTGTAAGTAAACTGTAAAAATTCCTAATTAAGTAAAGTCAACTGTAAATATTTACATTGAGGAAGAGCTTGATAAATAATAGATTGCTGTTGTTTCTTATCCCACTTGGTAGACAGCAATATCTAGACCAAGTCCAAAAAACCGTGTGGTCTCATGGAAGGAGGGACTGCTTCATTTGTGATGGATCACCCGTAGGTAGAAGTCTGATTTTGTTACGTGATGCTGATATTTTACGATTTAGGGTTGTCAGCCCTTCGCTCTACAGTCATATTAGACCAGAATTACGATTTAAAGTGGATTCCATTACAAACATCCATGCCACCACCGGGACTCGAATCCGAAACTTGCGGCGCTGAGCGCAAGATTGCTAGTCACTCGGCCGTCATGTTCTGCCGGTTTATGTGTCTTTATTCAGTGGTTACTTATTGTTTGGGGGTTATTTAATCAGTGGTTACTTATTATTTATTTACCGTTCAGTGTTTTTTTATTGGTTTGGTTTATCGCACCTCATCTTGTGCACACGAGGGCTAAACAGACCAGGGCCCTACAGTTTAACGAGGATTCCGAAAAACTAACAAACATCCATGCCACCGCCAAAATTCGAACCAAAAGTGTGTGGTGTCAAAGCGCTAGCCAACTGGCCATCCGGCCGCTTATTCAGTGGGAGAGAGGTCATCAAAAAAAAGTTGTTACAGTGTCAAAAGTCGACGTTGTCCTATAAAAGTGGTGGTTAATAACAGCATGTTATTAACCACCACTTTTTTTATGGGTTCTTGGATGAAGTATGCAAGTTCTATTTTTCAAGTTTATACAATGTTCTTCATTCTTTTGTAAATTTTTATTCTGTCATTCTAATGCAGCTGGCAATACAGAGACAGTTTATCTTTATGCCATAAGCAAGGGTTGTACCGCTGTTGCTCATTTAGCACTAACCAGTCAGCACGTGCAGCTTGAAGATGTGCTACTGACGCGAGTAACACTACTCCCACAATATTCTACGATCCTATTACACCCAGATCTACGGTTTGACGTGGATTCCGAACCACTCAAAAACATCTATACCACCGCCAAGATTCGCACCTGAAGCCTGTGGTACGAACGGCCAGAGCGATAGCCAATTGGCCATCAGGCCGCTTTTTCAGTGGGTAAAAATTCTTTACATATTCTTTAGATGTTGTTCCAAATTGAGGAGGCATCAAGGAAAAAATTGTAAAATAGTGAAAGTGGTGTCTAATAACAGCTGTTAGGAGTTCTTGGACGGAGACACACAATCTCCAAAGTTTTATACAATGCCCTTCCTTCTTTTCTAAATATTTATTCTATTTTTCTCAAAAAAATTAAAATAAATGTTCTTATTTATTCGCTTCAAATAATTCTCGACACTAAATCCAAGAAATTCTTTCATTCGAAAACCCCTACTCTATGCAAAATTCCCCCTCCACCCCAACAAGCAACCCTTCCCCCTTATTATCCAAATCGACGTCGAAACTTCTGACCCAACACAGCTGACCCACTGCAACATGAGTGATGATTTCCATCCCTAAACCCCCACCCCCCTTTCTGCAGCAAACCCCTTTAATGCCCGGCCGTGAGAATCCGATTGTCTGCAGGGGCGATCGAAGATTCGAATCCGTTGTTGCCAACAACACCCCCCCCCTCTCCAATAATTCCGATAAAACCCAAAAAATTCTTTTATTCGAAAATGCCTTCTCTATGCAAAATCCCCCTCCACCCCCAACAACAACCCTTTCCCCCATGATTCTCTTAATGGACGTTGAAACTTCTGACCCAACACAGCTGACCCACTGCAACATGAGTGATGATTTCCACCCTAAACCCCCACCCCCCTATCTCCGGCAAACCCCCTCTTCTGCCCGGCCGTGAGAATCCGATTGTCTGCAGGGGCGATCGAATATTCGAATCCGTTGTCGCCAACGGGACCCTCCCCCCCCCTCTCCAATAATTCCGATAGTCTGAAGGGTTCCTCTGGCGGTGCTTTCATCTGGCAGTGCGAGGATATCGTTTTCGTTTCATCGTTGGATGCGTCATTGCAATCGTCATCGTCATCGATGGATCGGAGGTTCGATCAGGGCTTGTGGTAAGAGCGACACTCTTCGGTAGGGGGTAGGGGGTGAAGGGGTGTTCGTTTTGAAAACTGGACTGTCGGGGAAAGATGTAATGGATTTTCCATACATTTTTGGCTCACAAAATCATTTTTTTTTATAAACCTTTCTTGATTTTCAAAATGACTTTTTCTCTCTGTTTGTGGATTTGAATTTGTTTCGGTACTAAGTCAAATGTTCTAGAATTTATATTGAATATAGTTTTGCATTGCATTTACAATTGCAAATAAATGTTTTGTAATGCATACAAACAAATAAGGACTAAAATATAAGATAGTTTGGTTTGTCGCTTTACGGTCATTTTGTGCACACTTTAGGCTAATTAAAGCGGGACTACAGTGTAACGGGAATTCCGTACCACTAACAAACATCCATACCATCGTCAGGATTAGAACCTGTAGCATGTGGTACCAAAGGCTAGAGCATTAGCCAATTGGTCATCAGGACGCTTATTCAGTGGGAAAAAGGTACGTACACATATACTTTAGATGGTGTTTCAAATTGAGGGGGCATCAAAGAAAAGCTGTTCTTTGTTAAAAGTCTACGTTGTCCTACATTGTGGTTAATAACGGCTGTTATGGGTTCTTCGATCGAAATATATAAACTCGAATTTTTTATATAATGTTACCTTTATTCTTTCGTAAAATTTTATTCAGTTTTTCTCAAAAAAATGTTCCCATTTATTTATTTGTTTCAAAAAACTCCCGACACTAAACCCAAGAAATTCTTTTATTCGAAAACGCCTACTCTATGCAAAATCCCCTCTCCACACCAACGACAACAGCTCTTCCCCCATGATCATCCAAATCAAACGTTGAAACTTCTGACCCAACACAGTTGACCCACTGGAACATGAGTGATGATTTCCATCCCTGAACCACCCCCACCCCCTATCTCCAGCAAACCCCCTCTTCTGCCCGGCCGTGAGAATCCGATTGTCTGCAGGGGCGATCGAACATTCGAATCCGTTGTTGCCAACAGGACGCCCCCCCCCGTCCAATAATTTCGATAGTTTGAAGGGTTCCTCTGATGATGCTTTCCTCTGGCAGTGCGAGGATATCGTTTTCGTTTCATCTTTTGATGCGTAATTGTAATCATCATCGTCATCGATTGATCGGAGTGGTGTTCGATTAAGGCTTATGGTGAAAGCGACAGTCTTCGGTAGGGGGTGAAGGGGTGTTAGTTTTGAAAACTGGACTGTCGGGGAAAGATGTAATGGATTTTCCATACATTTTTGCCTTCCCAAAATCTTTTTTTAATTTATTTAAACCTTTCTTGATTTTTAAAGTGAATTTTTGACCTCACTTGAGGACCCAATTCTTTTAGAATTTATTTTGCATTGCATTTACTGTTGTAAATAAGTTCTTTACATTTGATATAATCAAATAACAACTAAAATATTTGTTGTTTGGGTTTTGTTTGGTTTCTCGCTCTACGGTAATTTTTTTTGCACATTTTGGGTTAATTAGACCGGGACCTACAGTTTAAGGTGGATTCCGTCCGAACCACCTACTACTACTACACCACACCACATCATTGTGCCTACAGCTGAGTTGCTCCTTTACAGTTTAAAAATGATGTGGGTGAGAAGAAGTCTAATTGGGCTCTGTGACGCTCTACGGTCATGCGACTTCAAATAGCTTTATAATCCACTTTAAGTCGGAAAAAAGGCCCCGACTTTTTTTTCTGGCTTAAAGTAGATTTTAAAGCTTAATGGATTATGGACATGGAATGAAATGGATTCCGAACCCTTACAAATATCCATGCCACCACCATGATTCGATCCTGAAGCCTGTGGTACCCATGGCCAGAGCGCTAGCCAATTGGGCATTAGGCCGCTTATTCAGTAGGAGAAAGGTATATACATATATTCTTTAGATGTTGTTCCAAATTGAGGAGGCATCAAGGATAAAATGTTTCATTGTTAAAAGTCTACATTGTCCCATCAAAATGGTGGTTAATAACAGCTGTTAGGAGTTCTTGAATGGAAACACACAAACTCCAAAGTTTTATACAAAGCTCTTCAATCTTTTGTAAAATTTTATTCTATTTTTCTCAAAAAGCAAACAAAGAAATGTTCTTGTTTATTCACTTCAAGTACTCCGACACTAAACCCAAGAAACTATTTTATTCGAAAACGCCTACTCTATGCAAAATCCACCCCTGCACACCATCAACAACCCTTCCCCCCATGATTATCCAAATCGACGTTGTAACTTCTGACCCAACATAACTGACCCACTGCAACGTGATGATTTCCATCCCTGGACCACCCCCACCCCCTACCTCCAGCAAACCCCTCTTCTGCCTGGTCTGTGAGAATCCAACTGTCTGTAGGGGCGATCGAACATTCGAATCCGTTGTTGCAAACGGGACCTCCCCCTCCCCAATAATTCCAATAGTCTGAAGGGTTCCTCTGGCGATGCTTTCCTCTGGCATGCGAGGATATCGTTTTCGTTTCATCGTTTGATGCGTAATTGCAACCGGGGGGGGTCAATGAAAGGGTGGTCGTTTTGAAAACTGGACTGTCGGGGAAAGATGTAATGGATTTTCCATACATTTTGGTCACCCCCCTTTTTTTTATAAACCTTTCTTGATTTTCAAATGAATTTTTCTCTTCTTTTAGGATTTGAATTTGTTTTGGTACAAAGTCGAATGTTTAGAATTTATTTTGCGTTGCGCTTACAATTGTAAATATATATTTTGTATTTCATATAAGCAAATAAGAATTGAAATATAAGAGGGTTTGGTTAGGATTGATGTTCTAAGGTAATTTTTCTCACACTTTGGGCTAATTAGACCTGGACCTACAGTTTAACGTGGATTCTGAACAACTGCTACTTTTTACTACGCCTCATCACATCACTATGGCTACAGCTGAGTTGCCCTTTTACACTTTGGTAATGATGTGGGTGCTAAGTCTGATTGGTCTCTGTGACGCTCTACGGGCATATTAAACCAGCACGTTCGGTTTAAAGTACATTATGAATCACTACAAATATCCATGGCACCGTCGGGATGTGAACCTGATACATTTGATACCGAGCACCAGTGTGCTAGCCACTCTGCTCCTAATTCCGAACCACTAACAAAAACGCATACCAGGGACGCAAACCGCCAGGATTCGAACCTATAGATTTTGATACCAAAAGCCAGAGCACCAGCAGTTTACCATCAGGCCTTTTTATTCAGAGGGAAAAAGGTACATGCACACATTCTTTAGATGCTGTTCCTATGCTGCTCCAAACTGGAGGGGCATCAAGAAAAAATTATTCTTTGCTAAAAGTCTACGTTGTCCCATCAAAGAGGTGGTTAATAACAGCTGTTAGGAGTTCTTGGACCGAAACACGCAAGTTCCAAAGTTTTATTCAATGCTCTTCATTCTTTTGTAAATATTTATTCTATTTTTTATAAAAACAAACAAAGAAATATTCCTATTTATTCTAACAAACGTCAATATACTCCCGACACTAAACCCAAGAAATTCTTTCATTCGAAAACGCCTACTCTATGCAAAACTCTCCCCTCCACTCCCAGCAACAACCCTTTTCCCCATGATTATCCAAATGGACGTCGAAACTTCTGACCCAACACAGCTGACCCACTGCAACATGAGTGAGGATTTTCGTCCCTGAACCACCCCCACCCCCTATCTCCAGCAAACCCCTTTTCCTTCCTGGCCGTGGGAATCCCACTGTCTGCAGGGCGATCGAACATTCGAATCCGTTGTAGCCAACAAGACCTCCCCCCTCCAATAATTCCTATAGTGTGAAGGGTTCCTGTGGCGATGCTTTCGTCTGGCAGTGCGAGGATATCGTTTTCGTTTCATCGTTTGATGCGTCATTGCAATCGTCATCGTCATCGATGGATCGGAGTGGGGTTCGATTGAGGCTCATGGTAAAAGCGACACTCTTCGGTAGAGTGTAGTGGGTGGTGAAGGTGTCGTTTTGAAAAGGGGACTGTCGGGGAAAGATGTAATGGATTTTCCATACATTTTTGCTTCACCAAATCTTTTTTCATTTATATAAACTTTTCTTGATTTTTAAAATGAATTTTTTCTCTCTTTTGAGGATTTGAATTTTTTTTTTTGGTACCAAGTCGAATATTTAGAATTTATTTTGCATTGCATTTATAATTGTAAATAAATGTTTTGCTTTTTATATAAATAAATAAGAACTAATATATTTATTTGCCGCTCTGTGGTCATTTTTTGAACAATTTGATCTAATTAGACCGGGACGTATAGTTTAACGTGGATTCCGAACAACTCACAAACATCCATGTCACCGTCAGGACTCGAACCTAAAGAATGTGTTTAAATTAACAGAGAGACTAGAGAGAAAGAATATCAGTCAATATCATCGGAATAATGATCGCTTCAACTTACTTAGGTTGGCAAATGTTTGGGTTACTTTAATTTACTTCACAAAGAATTTAATTTAAAACAATAGTCTTATTATGATGAAGATCAGGAATTCTACATGTCTTGTACTAAATTCACAGATTTGTTATGATGAAAACAGGCCTTCACATTTTGAGGAATCATTTAGCAGCAAAAATATCCAGTTTGTTGAGAGAAACAAAAATCTCTGCCACAGCCAGGTTTCGAACCTGTAGCACCAAAGGCCACAGTACTAGCCAATTGGCGGCTATCAAGCAACTTATTCAGAGGAATAAAGGTACATACACATATTCTTCAGAAGTTGTTGAAAATTGAGGGATCATCAAGTAAAATTTATTGTTTGTTAAAAGTCTACGTTGTCCAATCAAAGTGGTGGTTAATAACAGCTTTTAGGTGTTCTTGGATCGAATTTGTGCACACTTTAGGCTAATTAGACCAGGACCTACAGTTTAACGGGAATTCCGAACCACTAACAAACATCCATACCACAGCCAGGATTCGAATCTGCAGCACCGAAGGCCAGAGGCTAGTCCATTGACCACCAGGACGATGATTCATTGGGAAAAAATTCTTTACATATTCTTTAGATGTTGTTCCAAATTGAGGAGACGTAAAAAAAAAAATTGTAAAATAGTTAAAGTGGTGGTTGATAATAGCTGTTAAGGTTTCTTGGACCGAAACACACAAGCTCCAAAGTTTTACACTATGCTCTCCCTTCTTTTGTAAATATTTAATCTATTTTTTAAAAAAACAAACAAATGTTCCTGTTTGTTCTATTCAAATAATTCCCGACACTAAACCGAATAAATTCTTTTATTCGAAAACGCCCACTCTATGCAATATTCCCCTCCACTCCAGCAACAACGAACCTTTCCCCGTGATTATCCAAATGGACTTTGAAACTTCTGACCCAACACAGCTGACCCACTGCAACATGAGTGATGATTTCCATCCCTGAACCCCCACCCCCCATCTCCAGCAAACCCCTCTTCTGCCTCACCGTGGGAATCCAACTGTCTGCCGTGGCGATCGAACATTCGAATCCGTTGCTGCCAACAGCAGCCTCCCCCCCTCTCCAATAATTCCGATAGTCTGAAGGGTTCCTCTGGCGATGCTTTCCTCTGGCAGTGCGAGGATATCGTTTTCGTTTCATCGTTTGATGCGTAATTGTCATCGTCATCGATGGATCGGAGTGGTGTTCGATTAGGGCTCATGGTAAAAGCGACGCTCTACAATTTGGTAGTGGAGGGGTGATTGTAGAGTTTTGAAAACTGGGCTGTCGGGGAAAGATGTAATGGATTTTCCATACATTTTGCCTCCTCAAATCTATTTTTTTTCCATAAACCTTTCTTGATTTTCGAAATGAATTTTTGCTCTCTTTTGAGGATTTGAATTTGTTTTGGTACCAAGTCTAATCTTTTAAAATTTATTTTGCATTGCATTTACAGTTGTAAATAAATGTTTTGCATTTCATATAAGCAAATAAGAACTAAAATTGAAAGCAGAAAAAAAAAAGCTAAAAAGAACTAAGAGCATTTTGGCTTGGTTTGCAGCTCCACGGTCCTTTTTTGCACACTTAGCGCTAACAAGTCTGGTACCTACAGTTTAACGTGGGTTCTTAACCACTCACAAACATCCCTTCCACAGCAAGGATTCGAACCAGTAGCAACAAAGACCGAAGCCAATTGGCCATCAGGCCACTTATTCAGTAGGAAAAAGTTCTTTATATATTCTTTCGATGTTGTTCCAAATTGAGGAAGCATCATGGAAAAATTGTAAAACAGTGAAAGTGGTGGTTAATAATAGCTTTTAGGGGTTGTTGGACCGAAACACACAAGCTTCAAAGTTTTTTAAGATGCTCTTCACTCTTTTGTAAACCTGTATTCTATTTTTCTCAGGGGAAAAAAAAAAAAAAAAAAAAAAAAAAAAAGAAAAGAAAAGAAATGTTCTTATTTATTCGGTCCAAATAACTCCCGACACTAAACCCAAGAAATTCTTTCATTCGAAAACGCCCACTCTATGCAAAACTCCCCTCCACCCCCAACAACGAACCCTTTCCCCCATGATTATCCAAATGGACGTCGAAACTTCTGACCCAACACAGATGGCCCTGTGCAACATGAATGATGATTTCCATCCCTGAACCACCCCCACCCCCTATCTCCAGCAAACCCCCTTTTCTGTCGTGAGAATCCGACTGCCTGCAGGGCGATAGAACATTCGAATCCACTGTTGCCAACAGGACCTCCCACCTACAATAATTCCGATAGTTCAAGAGCCCAGAGTTCCTCTGGCGATGCTTTCATCCGGCAGTGCGAGGATATCGTTTTCGTTTCGTCGTTTGATGCGTAATTGCAATCGTCATCGTCATCGATGGATCGGAGTGGGGTTCGATTGAGGCATATGGTAAGAGCGACGGTCTTCGGTAGGGGGTGGGGGGTGGTGAAGGGGTCGTTTTGAAAACTGGACTGTCGGAGGGATTTTCCATACATTTTTGCCTCCCCAAATCTTTTTCTTTTCATATATATAAAACTTTCTTGATTTTCAAAATGAATTTTTTTTTCTCTCTTTTGCGGATTTAATTTTGGCAAATCTTTTAGAATTTATTTCGCATTGCATTTGCAATTGTAAATAAATGTTTTGAGTTTCATATAAACTAATAAGAACTGAAATAATTGAGGGTTTTGTTTTGTTTTGTTTGTCGCTTTACGGTCATTTTGTGTACACTTTGGGCTAATTAGACAGGGATTAACAGTTTAACATGGATACTGAACCAGTACTACACCACACCACACCACATCACTCTGCCTAGAGCTGAGTTGCGTCTATACAGTTTGGAAATGATGTGGGTGAAACTGAATGAACGCTAGATGGGTGACAAAGCTCTATGATCATAGTAGACCGATATTCAGCATCTTGCCTCATTAGGAGTATCTGGTGGAAGTTTTTCAGGATTTTCTCCCATCCGATACTCAATTATGGGGTAGTTCCCCCTAAAAAAGCCCTCTCGGAAGGCACTGCCCTCCTTCTTCAGCGACAAGAAATCAAGTCAGACTTCTACCTACGGGTGCTCCATCAGAACAGAAGCTGCCGCCATTTCCTCCTTCCATGAGAAGACTACTCATGCGATGTCCATCCCGCACTGCAAGACATTGAGAATTAGGCACTCAACTGGTAATGAATGTGCAAGTGGGCAATGGTTCGATTTTCGCTGGAGGTGAGCTTTTGCAATAAAAAAAGCTTATTGTAATTATGAACAAGAATCTCTGGCGCTCGGTGACGCAGGTTTCGGGTTCGAGTTCCAGCGGTGCCATGGATGTTTGTTAGTGGTTCGGGAACCCCCGTTAAATAATAGGTCCCGCTCTAACTAGCCTAAAATGTGAAAAAAGTGACCGTAGTGCGACAAGCCAAACCAAATCTGTACATTTAGTTGCCAAAGCGGGGCCTGATGGCCGAGTGACTACAGCCCTGGCACTCAGTGCCACAGATTTCAGGTTCGATTCTCGGTGGTGTTATGGATACTTGTAGTTGTTTGGAATCCACTTTAAATAGTAGGTCCTGGTCTAGTATGACTGTTGAGCGTAGGGTTAAACAACCCTACCCCGTAAAAAGGAAACATCTTTTGTTCGATATCTGCCAGTAGGCAGATGGCCTTGACCCACCATGGGGTTTGTAGAACTCTTGTACTCTTCTCGTGGGAAAAACGCAACATCTTGAATTTTTTTGCAGTAACATAACTTATATAACTTACAATGCAGTAATTTGATTTATAAAAACAAGAAGATTCAGGGATGATAATGAAAGTTTGTATTGTAATACCTCACCGATTCTGATTGCATGGCGGAAAATTTTTCCGAATTTTCTCCCATGCATCATGCAAATCAATAATTGTATCTAACTTCTTGAAGAATTCATTACTCTCTTTTGAAAGAAGATTAATAACTCTAAATAATTTACTATCACTATGATATATTAATGTTTAAGCTAGGCACAGAAGAGAAAACTATCGAGTTTTTATACCATACTTATTTTAATTGTCATTAGACGAATTATCAGAAATAACACATATGTATGGAATGCAATATTATATAAAACTTATTAATAATGCAATATTTATAATTTAATGCAATATTTTAGTAAAATTATATAGCATTTGATTGTACAACAAAAACATGATATTTTTTTTCTAGTTATATTAATACATATGCAATATTTGTTAAATCATACTTTTTTTCTTGTTATGTAACATTTTAATAGCCAACAACAACATAATATATTTTTTGTTATATTAATACATATATATTACATGATGAATGATATTTTTTCTTGTTATATAACAGTTTATTGTTCAACAAAAACCTGATATGTTTTTTCTTGTTACATTAATATACTACATAATATTTGATAAATGCTATTTTTTTTTCTAGTTGTATTGTCCAACAAAAAATACAAATATACATGATATGTTTTTTTGTTACATTAATACATACACAACATTTGTTACATGATATATATATATATATATATATTTTATTTAACATTTTAGTGTTCAACAAAAGCATGATATATATTTTTTCTGGTTATATAACATTTGATTGTCCGAAAAAAACGATATATTTTTGTCTTGTTCAAAAATCTTGGATGCCATTAATGAATATTTCTAATCGGCTACAACCGAGAATGAGGAAATGCCTTCTGAAAGAATTTCTAAGAGAAACTGCCCCACATTATGTATCTAATGTAGATGAACTGGTAAACTCCCGACATGAAGCCGAAAATCAATGTGACGCGTTTAAATACTTTATTTGATTTGCCATCAGATCTTCTCATTACTGAAAATAGTTGATATAACAGATAATGTCAGCAGATTTAAACATGAGTTTTACTGCATAACTATTACTATATATATATATATATATAAGAATTAAATTTGATTCTCAAGTGCAGTTCACTCTAAGGACGGAGAGTCTTCTTAATTGCGGTCAATTTCTGATTGCAGTCGACACTTCCTCAACCAATGTTCTATCACCCCTCACGATGCAACAACTCATGGCGTAGTCTATTTTCCATCTGTAAATGTTTCGACCTGTGAAGTTCGAACAGACAAATGCTAATTTCATGAGGTCTCATTATCCATGAAAATGATTATCTGTTGCTATATTTTAGCGACAAGTTGTTCTCATTACAAAATACTAGCAGTATGTAGTATAAATATCCACGATACTGCTTATCTGCTGTCAGATTTGTTCATTCCTCTCTCCTGGGAACGACATGCTACATCTTTTCTCGTGAAAAAAATTCTACAACGTTTATTACTTGTTTTCTTACTTTTCAAATATTTAAAACAATACAATAAATGATTAGCTGAAGATTCATTAATCATTTGTTACATTGAACCTAACATTTTATTAAACCTAATTATGCAAAAACAACAACACTTACATTACAAAGAAGAATAAACAATAATAAATCATTTGAAATAAAATTTGTCTCCAGTTACAGTTAAGAAGAAATAAATCGCGTAAATACTTCAATAAAAAGTGTTAAACAAGAGATAATAAAAAAGAATTAAAAACATTCCTGTCGTTCAATAAATCGTCGTAAAGCATTTAAGCCAGATTTTTTTAATGATGTCATGATTACTTTTTCAAAATATTCACTACTTCTCTGAAACGTTGAAGAAAATTCGCTGTTATTTATTCTTAAATAAAAAAGAATAAAATTCTTACACAATGCGGAAATAAATATATGAATAAAAAATCGCTTGATAAAGTAAGAATTCGAATGGGAATATTTGGAGCGTAACTTTTATTTTGATGAATGGGGGGAGTTCTTAATCTCGAAATCGTTTGCGTATGTCGAGCCTAAATAAATCTCAGATTTTCGCATAAAGTGAGATATTTATTTGATACCGCACGAATAACGATATCGTATGAAACCTTTCCTATACTTTTCGGAGAACGTTAGAGTTTTCACCGCAATTTTTTTTTTTTATTGTTGTTGTTTGAATAAAAAAAGAATAAATTTCGTAAGAAAAAGAAATGCTTTCGTAAACTTGACAAACATTGAACCATGAGTTTTAAGTTGGAGTAAATCAGCTGTCAGTTTTTGAAGTGGATGTTAAAAAAAAATAAGAGAGAAAATAGCTGTTTAAGTGCGATATAAAGGAAAAAAGAAATAATTTTGTTGTAATCCAAATGTCATATAGGTTTTTTTAAAAACGGTTTCTGTGAATAAATACATTTGCGAGAAAAATATCTCTTACAAAGAGATTTATTTGTAGCGTTTTTAAAAATGAGGTCTGATGACTGACTGATGAGTGCTTTGGCACTCGGTGCCACAGGTTTCGGGTTCGAGTCCATGGATATTTATAGTGGTTCGGAATCCACTTTAAAATGTAGCTCCCGGTTTGTTTAGCCCTTGTGTGCACAAGATGACCGTAGATCGTAAAACATAACCTATCAGCCCATAGTCTATTACCCATAACGATTTAACAATTCATGACGTAGTCCATTTTCCATGTGTAATTGTTTCGACCTGTAAAGTTCGAAAGGACAATAGGCAATTTAATGAGATCTCATTTTCCATGACACCGTTATCTGCTATCAGATTTGAATGACAGGTTGTTCTCATAATACAAAATACTAATTGCATGTGATATAAATATCCACGATACTGCTGTCAGATTTGAGTGAAGGGTTGTTATTATGCACTTGTTAAAGAATATATATTCCTCTCTCCTGGGAAAGAATTATTACATCTCTTCTAATGGAAAAAATAATACATAATAATTTTTTTTGCATTAACATAACTTATATAATTTATATTTGCAGTAATTTGAGTTT